>JAQGAW010001036.1:0-21990 GCA_034698025.1 Phthiracarus crinitus | reverse complement strand
GCTATTTTGGTCATTTATTAATGCTATTTATAGCGCTATTTTTATATGCCATAAATGCTATTATTTTGATTCTCTAGCCATAACTTACAGAATTTATAAAATTACAAACAATAAAAACATGTTAAATTTTTTCGAATTTATTACTGTTCCCTATCTACCTATAATGACAGTAAAATCAAATTATTTTTGTTCATAAATTACAAAAAATTATTAAGGCGGCGAAATGGGACCATTTTTGGCGGCAAACTGGGAAGCGGCGAAATGGGAAGTCACCTTACAAAGAAATTGAGTACTTATAGTTAAGATACTAATTTTAAGTTTTAAAAGTTAATAAGATTATGATATACCAGTATATTGTATAAACTAATTTAAAGTATTAACTTACTTAGTATATTGTAAGCTTATTGTATAAACAAATTTAAAGTTGAAGATATAGATTTGTGTACCATTTTCTAATCTTTCAGGTCATTGTCAAACTCTCGAAAATGGACTCACAATTAGACTTGTAAACCATTAAAATTTTTAGGTCCGAGCCCGACAACTGCCAGCCCGATACAACACGAGCCCGACGAGCTTCAACCCGACCTGACCCGAGCCCGACGAGCTTCAGCCCGACCCAGCCTGACCAGTACATCCACATTTTTTTTAACTTCAACTAACTTTGCTATATTTTCTAGAAACTGATAACGAATAGTAAATCTAAATCAAAAATATAATTTAAGATTACAATAAATACGTATTATTTCAAAATAAAAAGTTATAATTTAAAATTCAACCAAAATTTTACATTATATTTGTATGCATTTAAAAATATAATAAAAATCGGGCTTTCTTCCAAAAAATTTTCAAACCCGACCCAACCCGAGCCCGACAATTTGGGTATCCGTTTAATAGACTACTCACAATAGATTAAATACTATAATTTTAAGTTTGGACATTTAAGAATGTAGAATATTGTATTTTATTTCTTTTGAATAGAATTACGCAAATCTATGTTTTTAAATATAGCAATATTGTAATTTTAGATTATGATGAAATGATATGCACTTCTTGTAACATATATCAAACTCTATAATTCAATGGTCAACAAAATTTTATTAAAGAATTACAATCGATGGCTACATTTTAACAATTTTTGAATACAAAGTCTAACAAATTTGTGTTTTAATTACGGATATTAAAAAGATAAAGGATTTGACATACTTTTTAAAACAGAAAGCCAACTAAAATTAACAATAAATCCTTATTTGCATTTTACAATTACTCCAACCGAAAAATTTAGAGTATCTTCAAGAATATGGAATTTACAATTGCAATAATAATAAAGAATTAAACGATTGAATTTTATATAAGAAAATAAACAAACAGACTTATTAATAAAATATACAAAAATTAAGAGCTTATCAATAATCGTTATTCCGAACTCGAGTGTTCGATGGATATTTCAGTGACACCTAATTGTCTTATATAATCGGCAATAGTTTTGCATGATATCAAATGCTTCATTTCCATATATTGGTGCAAATACTTGTATAGAAAGAAATACCGTTCACACAATCGTGCATTTTCTGTGTCCGTACTTTAAGAGATGTTTAACACCCATATGAGCCATTTCACTAGTGATGTGCCGCACGTAAAGTATTTATCCGTGGAGTTAAAGTGTAACTGAAGTCTAGAAATATTCCATCACTGAATTTAAATTAAAGACAAACTTTACAATCGTAGAATGAAATTGGTGTATGTATTGAAATGTCGATCCATTGAAGCTTCGAATACATTTTCCGGATAAATTAAAAATCAGTGATTAAATGATTGTACTAAACTTCTACCCAATAATGATTTTTATCGAAATTTTCCCTTAACTGAGTATATCTCAAGCCTTTCCTCATAGACATTATCGCAACCGAATATATTTAAGTATTTGTATTTCGAATTTGATGCCATTATAACTACAGTTTATATTAGCTTATATTTTGTTAAGATTATAATATAGCATAGAAACAAGTAATTCAAATAATAAATTCTCTAGAACTTTGAATTCTTTTAGGATTAAATTTTAATATATAAAGATTTCAAATGCTGATTTTTGAAATAAATTTACTTTACAAAAAAATTAAATAAATAATAACATTAAAAGTTTTAGTTAATGTCTTATGTAAACGAGAAGCAACAACCCATTTATAAAAACCTGAATCCTGAAAAATCACCAAAAGTTGCTTCGGTAAGTGACAACTAATATCCATAATAGAATGTTTCCAAACTTAAGTCTAATCCGCACTTCGATATTGAGTTTGCATCCCTTTATGGTGCTTCCCGATGAAATGAGTTGCTTTCCTCGTTCCACATATCAAACACTAAAATTCATTGCTCAACAAAATCACCATAAATGGCTACATTTTAAAAAGATAAATATTAAATCCTTTTTAAAGTAACGTATATAAAGGACTTAGACAGAAACCTATAAACACTAGCCCTGAATCAAGGTCATGATACCGATTCACTTTTTTGGCATAAATTGTCGAAAACATTTGGTCTTGTAATATACACTTTTAAGCTTTTTAATTTATAACTATGAACATTTTAGCACATAATTTTAAATTTACTATTGTTGTGTGCGGGCTATCCTCGAGTGCTGGCTATTATTGGGTAATCAGGGTAAGTATATTTGATTTACTAAATATATTTCACTGAGTTATGGTCAAAGAAAATTGGAAACATTAAAAGTTAAAAATTATAACAGATTAAAGAATTTAAGATTATTCAGAATTTATTCATTATTCTACAGTTAAAAATTTCAGCGAAAATCCATTTAACAAAATTTAGATATTGCTCAGCGATATAGATAAACAGGTTCGAGTCTTTGAAGGTCCTTAACGAACCCTGGATTTGAACCTGGGACCTAAAATCTATTTTCGGACCTGAACCTGAAGATTTTTCAAGGACTAGGAACTGGACTCAGGACCTAACTTATAACGATATAGAAAAAAACAGAGCAATTTTAAATATATATGGTATGTTAGTAATGCTTTTTTATCAAGAATATGTCTAACTGATGCCTCTTTATATGATTTAAGTATAACAAAAAAATTTTTTCTAAAAATATTACTTTTATTGGTACGTATTTGAGTAAATTACTTATTATTTTTATTAATTTAAGTCCCAGGACCTAAATTTTAAGGACTCGGACCTGAACCTAATAGGACCAGTTCTTAATTTAGACGAACCTGAACTCGGACTTTAAAAGTTTTTAAGGACCTGGACTCGACCTGAACCCGTAAGTACCTCGAGTCCTTAGGTCCCAAAAGTCTTAAGGCGCGCTTTTGTTCATCTATACTCAGCGAGATTCAGAGATAGATATTCTATTCATCTATTCATATATAACTTAGTTAATTCAAAAAAGTGTTTGGTTATAAAATAGTTTCATAATTTTGTAATACTTTTTTTATTCATAGCCTGCATTTTTATTTATTTGTATCAATGAATGGTAAGGAATGTCTAAGATTTAATAATCTGTTGTTAATTAATAATTTCATAATTTTGACAAGTTATGTCCACGAAAAATAAACTACAAATTTTGCTAATTTTGACTTTTCTAATTTTTTTCTTAAAAGGAGTGTATCCAGTTATTTTGCATAAGATTTGAATTACAAATATTTCAATTTTACCGGTATCTGCTCTGATATTTTTTAGGTACTCCTTGACCAGTAAAGTGTTAATGTTTAGACAATAATAAAAATATGTCTGCGATTTAATTTACTTTGAATTTTTGCATGCAAATCTAATATTTCAAAATAAGTGAGATTAATGTTAGGTTTAATCCAATTAAATGGAAAATAAATTATTCTGATGAATAGATAACAATCATTCATATTAAATTAAATAAAACCTTGAATTTCGGTTTCAGAAAATTGATTAAAATTCAAATTAACAAAATTTATTATTTAGTCGAAATGATTTTTAGAAAATAGAAAACAATGATTAATTTATGCAAAAAGTTAACATAATAATCAGAGTTTCAGGCATACTATAATTCGTTGTAACGCTCGTATTGTGTTTATTTGCATAAAATTTATTACACTCGCAAATTGTGTATAAATTACATTTTTCTAAAGCACCAAAACTATAGTAAACAAACGCAATATGGTTTAGTTTTCAGACACTTTTCTACACAATTTTATCGGAGCACGAAAATAATGGGGCAGTCAGTGGTCCAAAAGTGATTTATTGCGCCCAACTGTTATAAATAGTGAACCAAAAAAAATATGTGAACGTGTATCTCGAAAATTATTGCAAATGTTATGCCATTTCATAATGTATAGCGTGTCAAATAAGTTAGTGCATAGTATGGCTTTGTTACAGTCCATAGATGGTGATTGAACCGTGAAATCGAGCGATTTTAGTAGTGCTCGGAAGCACAAACAAAATTTTATTTTACTCAAGTACTGCGAACATCGTAATGGCTAATAGTTATGGAAGAGATGAGCATCCATTCTTCATCCCATACAGAAATTGGATGTGCGGTTATTTTAAATGCATAGATTGTCGATTTAATTTACTTTTTTCCGTATTCGTACATTTGCTAGATTTTCAATCAACGCTAATGGTTTTGGGTGATCTCTCACAGAAATTTCAAACATATCGCCTCATTTTTTATTGGAATAAGAAGTTTCATTCCATTAAAATTCTTAATAGTTTTATTGTTGAACTTTATTTAATGAATAAATAAATAAGAAATACGAATCACGTAATCTGTATGAATTCAAACGATTAACGTGTAATCTATTAAAAAATCAATTTATCTTTATTTTTCTAATTAAAATTTGCTTCCAAAATACATTATAATTATGTTATATTTTCTTTAAAATGTGAACGAAAACCCGCAATACAACCGTAAATTAACATAATTGTCTTAACTATGCTATGTAAAAAAATTAATGTCAAATTGAGAGTTAATCCAATTTAAATATTGGAGTTTACTAATGTAAAATGTCTTATAAATTGTATTAATTTAATTTATTAAGATTATAATCGAAAAAATGTCATAATAATTAACATTCGTTATTACATCGTATAATTGGAACTAATTATTTAATGTAAAGCAAAAGAATTATTTTTATTTCAAGACATAATCTCTTAATTAAAAACATTTCTATGACAACATAAGCATTGTTTAAAACTTGATAAATTTTATGATATAATAAAATTAGTATTGTTTAATATTAAAATTTTCACCATTTATTCATAGTCCAATTAAATTTTATTTAATTATTATTTACAACAGTAATACAATTACTTTTACAATTATAATCCTTAAACACATATATTATTTAAAGTTGAATAATCAAATTAGTTTAAAAGAAAGCCAAAACAGCATAAAGTTTGAATGTGAAGTCACAAGTTTAGAAACGGATAGATTATTTTTCTTTTTGTCTATTCTCTCACAAAAATATTGTTTTTGATCATTTTAACAGAATTTGACTGACAATTTTTCTTTTATTAATCTGGTGGTTGAATGAAGAGGGAGGAGAACGCAGTCAGACTGTCACTTACATCGATGCGATTACGTTACTGGCAAAATAAATTTTCAAAATATGATTATCGTATGCTAAATACCGATATCATACTATAGATCAAACAAATATACAAAACAATTTTTAAAATCGAAATGTATGCTGTATATAGAAATAAGCAAATAATAAAGTTTAAATAATTAATACAATGATGATATTTATTTTAGTATATGGCTCTTTGTGATTCAAGATAATATCGAACTATAACTTTAACGAAATAGAAGTATTTTGAAATGGCATTGTGTTGTATTAATAGATAATGAGACACTGCTATGCATTTTATTTTGCGATTTTTAGTGATTTGCTGTTTGTTTAAAAGAAAGCACGAAAACAATACTCGTCTTAATTAGTTAATAGAAAATAAGAAAAAGAGTTTGAAGGATGACAACAGAAAGAGAATATCATAAAAGAATAGAAAGAGTGGAAGTGAGTGAGAGATGCAGAATGAAAAGTGCAAAGAAATGAGAGAAAAATAAATATTTGCCGAACAAATTCTTAAGAGATTACTTTCGAGACTATTTTACTTTCTAAGATTTTTGTTTTGTTTTTGGCTGTTATTGTATTCTTTATATGACAATCATTATGACAGTTAGTGCCACGATATCACTTGGCATTTATACCATTGCTTTCCCAAAACTAGAATAATCGACGATAAAATTCCTCTCCTTTCCACTCATTCTCGCACTAATACTTCGATGGCTAAACAATAAGCATAAGCAGACAAACTAAGCCTTAAAATAATATAAAATAACTCAGTTTATGTCATTTTTTGTTATTTTTTTCAACTTTTCTTTTTTAAAATTGAATTTCTATATATTTCCCGCATATTAATGTTGAACTAATTTAAAAACTTCATAAATGAATAAAAAAATTTATAATAAATAAATAATACAAAACGCACACAAGAAAAACTATATAATGAGAAAATATAGTGATTTATACACAGCGAAAAAAACAACGGAAAAATTTATACAATAATATTGTAAATAAATAATAATACATTACAGGAGCGCACGAAAATAAAGCGCAAAGAATATTTTTTCTTTCCGTAATAAAAATTAGATTCCGAAACCATAGTGTGTATGAGTGTGCGGATAGAGAAGGAGATATAGGCATAAAAACCAAGTGAATCGAGTTTAAAGGTAAATGAAAAAAGCAGACAACAAAAGCAGCACTCAAAATAAAATAGTAATGGCTTAACCAACGCTTTACGTATATATCATACAATACACGTGAAAAAAGCATTACCAAAAAAGAAGATGAAGAAATTTATATATAAATGTCATCTCAGAAAAAAATATTTTGATTATTTTTTTATTCAGCCTGTTTTTTAAAGAATTTTCTGGTTGTTAAAAGTGGTGCAACGCTGTGCTTGTGCTGTTCAGCGCTATCTCTGTCTATCTCTCCCTCCGTTTCCATCCCTAGTGTTTCAAATATCGATGACGGCTATCGCTGTATTTGAGAGTAATTTTACTATTTTTTTAAGTCCAGTACTGAAAAATATCAGTCAATGTAAGCGTAATGCAAACTCAGGTTTTTTTCTGTGCCGCTATTACTGCTGACTATGCGATCGATACTACACTACACTGATGCACATCGACTTTGCACAAACATTTATAGAAAACAATTTATTTCTGCTCTTCTATATTATTTTATTTTTGATTTTGTTTTCTGTTGTTTTTTATCTCTTGCCTTCTTATTCCGCTGTTTTAATAATACAGCATAACCTTTAAGCAAATAACAGCAACAAACAACTATACAAACTTTGATTAGATATTACTTATAAAGATGATGTTTGTACGCCGGTATTGAATATCGCAATAAAATTAATGATACGCATTGTACAGTTATATTCGATCAAATAACCAAAATATATATCATCTTAAAGTTTAGAATTTAGACTCAATCATGTAAGTTAAATAAATATGTAAATAATGGCCAGTTCGTACTCTTTATCGGCTCGATTTAACAGATATATGATGACACGAAAGCTATTACTTTAATTTAATAAAATTGTAAATTCGGATGCGTATCGGTTTTGATAACTTTGAATGTTTTGTGGATGATTGCAGGCAGGATAACATTTGTATAGATTTTTTATCTGACTGCAAAAGCATATATATATAGATTTTGGATTGTCTATCCGTCCGTCCGTCTGTGCACTTTTTATATTTATTCAAGAATTTATTCTTTATTTTTATTAAGTAAATTTACCGATCTTTATATTTTATTAAGGGATTTTTAAAATACCAAAAAGTTGATAAAAATTCATTATTGAAAAGAAAAAAATTGATGAAAAAAAATTCATTTTTAAGGTAAATTATTCAGAAAATTTTAAAATAAATTGTATAAAATTAAAATATTCGTGGCATAATTCAGCTTATTTTAATGAAGAATTATCTGTAAAAAGTGTCATAAAATAGATTGAATATCGATTATAATACTATAACATAGAATATTCCGCTTTTAATTAAGTTATTATTATAATCGATTTAAATAAAATGAATAAGAATGGAATATTCCTCATTTCTGAGTGGCATATACCGCTTTTAAAAAACAACTATATTACATACAAAATATTAAATTATAATGATTTGATATAAATTTTAAATTTATAAAACAAAACAAAAATAATGAAAGCGAGAGACAAAAAACTTTCATAACTCAAAACTGCAAAGTCAGATATTATGATCGTAGCGTATACCTTGTGGTAGATCTTGTTTTCTTATGGATTTGTACAATGAATTATTTCGTATTCGCGTTCAACTCTTTTCTGATTTTATGATATTATTGTCGAAATGTTTATTTGATTAAACTGCACTGTACTCTACTTTGTTTAAGTAAAGGTACGGTATATTTCTCTATTGGTTGTTTTGGTTAAGCACAAAATTAAAGACAAAATAAGTTTTAACGAGTTTTATATGTGTTTCGGACAATATAAGGATTGATTATTTGTAATGAATTTCGTTTTCCTGTTTACTTTTATTCGTGAAGCACTAATAATGCTTATTTACCGAAAATAAAAATAGAACTAAAATAAAAACATGCGATAACACTAAATTTTCACCCATGTTTCATGATTTTAATTTATCTGTAGAAGAGTTAGAAAACACTAAAAGTCTAGTGATTAGACATTGCATGTGGAATCGTGTCTCGCATGTCTCGTCCATTTCCCGCGAGAGTTTACAGACTGACAGATTGTCAAAGTTATGAGTTTTTATCTCTATAACACTGAGCTCATAAACGAGACTGTTATGCTGTTTTATATTTGGTGTGTTTTCAATAAGGAGACACACGTCGAATAACAAGTGTAAGCACTAATATTCTTTTTAAGGCTTGAAATTTATACTAATAAATCGGGTTTAGGGTTGATTTTTACCGAATTATTTTGTATGAAATATATATATAAAATGATTAAACATTTTTGATTTTAATTTCGTGGTTATTAAAATCGATTATTAATAACTTTTGCATAATATATATAATATTAAAATAATAATATTGTTTAGTTAACTTTATAGATTAATCGGAAACCATTTTTTTTGCTTATTATGAACGTCGAAAAAACTATAATGAAATAATAGCAGCTCTCTTTAAAATGCCTAACAATTATGTGTAATTTATTTCATAGGCTTATCTTAATAAAAGCAAAATTAGAGGTATATTTAAGTATAAACAAAAAGATTAAGTTAATGATTATAACACTTTTAATATCACATTGGAATGTGAAAAGGGTTAGTGTGTGAAACAGATTTAGTAAACTATAATTGTTGTGAACGTTATATGTTAATAAAAATACCGTTGGATGTGTTACGCAAACATCATTTGATATATATTGAAGTAATAAATAGTCCACTAGAAATCGAATCGTTTTCCGAGTTTATTTGTAACATACCAGCAACTTATTTACCAAACGATCACAGTTAGGTATCTTAAATGACACTTCACCGCAAACTGAGAGCAAATCTAGAAATCTTATCATTTAAGGTTATTTTTACGCCTATAATGTAAATAATTAAAGCGTTAAATATAATTTGATATTGTAATGGTAACTAAACAAAATCAAGCGAATTAAAAATAATTCATTATTTTTAATAAAACAACTCTTGATAAATAATGGATAATTTTATAATAAGCAATGAAAAATGAAAAATTACGATACAATTATTTTTAAATTTTGAGTAGTATTCATAAACATTATAATATAAAAACACTTTACCCCCGAAAGACATTTTGAAAAAATGTAAACCGAAAAAAAATCTGTTATTCAAATAAATTGAAATTTAATATCATAGTCAATATTTAAATAACGCGTCACACAAAAGAAAAATTTAAATTCTTTTCAGTTTTTTAGGGTTTTGTTACGCTTTCTGTAAATATTATTGCAGAATGAGATTTCATATGTTAAGCAAATTGTGTTTTTATACTTTATTAATATAATTTAATGGTAATAATACTTATTATTTATTATTAACTAAACTATAATAATTTTAAATATAAAGTTCAATTCAAGTTATATAATATCAATTTTAAGTTGTTTCACGAAATTCGTTATTATTCTTATTATTGAATATTACATACAGTATTTTTCCTTTGAATTTAATACCAAAACAAGATGAAACATCCATATTTAGAACCCAAAATTTTAATGGCTTTAAAATAATCAATCTCGTAGTTGATCAAAATCTATGAAGTTTTAACTCTGATTTTAAATATAGATTAATTGTACAAAACTTTATAATTATTTGACCAAAATTTTATGAGATTCTTTACAAGAAATATTTATTACCCAATGGTAAAGCACTTCTAACTTATATCAACATTCGGATAAAACCACAGACATGCTAAATCGCTGAGTCACAATTTTTCTAAACAAAGTGGGCTAAAAATTCAAACGCGAAATAAAAGATGAGCGCCCAAAATACTGTACGTTAAAAAGCAGACTATAGTAACGAGCAAAAGGTTTAACTTTTTTCTTTACCGCTATTTTTTGATAAACGAATTTGAAATGGAAATGAAAGCAAAAAAATTTTAGAACTAATCTTAACTTTTAGCGCATACAAAGCACATTCGCACGCAGACATGTATCTACAAAAAAACGGTGCGTTTCTTATACGATATTCTCACACGAAGACAGTTAGGTATCAAAAGCTTAGTTTAAATAGTGTGCCAGAAATCCATACGGACATCAGTGAAAATGAATGAATGAATAAATAAATAAGAGTGTGAAAGGAAAAAACGCAATACTAAAGACAGAAACTGAATATAAAAGCACTGTTACGAAAGAGCACATTCGTAAGCTTAAGCCAAACACATATAAAGGTAATATATATAAGTATATATATGTATATTCGGTATATGTTGTTCGTACTCGAAAGGAATTTGCATAAAATTCATGATTGTTTGATATGTAGCTGTGGTATTAGACGAATGAGTGGAACGCATTTGGCTGCCAGAAGAGAGGCATAATTTGAACCGCGAAGTGCCGACAATTAAATTGAAACGAGAAAATTTTTGCCTCCAATATAAATATTCAGTGCTATTTTGTATTATGCATGCATTGATGTGTTTCGCGGGCAACTGACGAGCGGTGATCTGTTTTATTATCAAAATCTTAAAAATGCAATAAAAAAGTTTTAATGGGGAATGTAAATGTAAAACTAACTTAGAATTTAAATTAAAAAAAACCAAAAAATGTATATGTATTTTTGGAATTTACGCTTTGAGTAATGTGTAAATTATGAAGTTTTATCTATGAATAGTGTTTTAGTTTTTTAAGTCAAACATCTCAAAGTTATTCAATAATTTTATTCCAATTTATTTTAAAAGTTTATTAATTTAAGAACTATGCAAACACTTTACTTTTCGTCTAACACTAGAATAAGCAGTTTAAATCGAGAAAACGCGGTAAAAATTGCTTTTATAGTAAAGTGGATAAACATAGGCGCTCGCAATAAATTTCAGAGTATATCATTTATTCGTTCTTTTTATTTGTTAATAATCTTCGCTTTAGAGTGCGAGGTAACTCTACTATACTTCAACTGAAAATAAAATATATTAAAAAATAAAAATAAAATAAATCATTTTTTGAGATAACTTTATAAACACACACAAACACACACAGACACTCGCATCGATATATCCCATAATTCTGAGTGTGTTGCACAACAAACTGAACAAATAAATACCAAAAAAAATAAATAGTTTACTGATAATAAATCTCTCTTTTTATATAATAACAATAATAACATATATGGTTTACCACCCAAAATAGATCAATATTCAGCACAACACTTCAAATTGATCTATTCTTTAGTGTCTACTCAATCCTTTTTGGATTCATTCAATATATATGTTATATTAGATAGATCTCAGATAGATCTCGATATTGGAAAACAGTTAACATTTTTATTATATATGAATATTTAATCAACTCATTAATTACGTCTAACTTTTTGTAACTTTTATTTTCATTAATAACATACACTAGACATTCTATTTGTGAAAAATTTTAGGCCCGATCTAAGTCCGACACACTCACGCCTGAGCCAGATAAAGCTAGACACGACCCGATTTTCCTTAATATATAGCTTTTATTTAAAAATATATGTTAATTAAATTTTTATTTATTTTTCTATGTTATAAAACAATATTTATGCATATTAATTAATAAATTTTATTAAATAGAATTCTAAAATATTTTATTGATTAAAATATTAAAATGTTGTTTATTTAAATATTTTCGCCTAAATCAAAAATTTTCTGGCTTTGATATTTTAAATCGAAAATCTTTAAATTATTTTAATTAAAGCTCGAGCCCAACAAACTAGACTAGTAAATCAATTGAATTTTAAAACCCGACCCGAACCCGACATGATTGTACATGCGTATCATTAGTTAATATCGATTAGCGCACGTAAAGAATGTAAAATATCAGAATATTTGCAACATTTTGGCAATCAAAGCTTTAACAGTAATGTATTTATCATTATTGTATTTCTTCAACTTTTAAAATATCAATAACTAACCTTATTAGTAGAGACGATCACTACCGATAATATGGTTTTATGACTAATGATTACCGGTAATGACTACCGATATAAAAAATTATTTACCTGTAATGTTGCTCTTAATAGCAATAATTACCTGAATAACTCGATAATTTTCTGGATTTCTAATATCATGTGAATCACTTTTGTTTTTAATGACATCATTTTGTGAAATAATTTAACAAATAATGAGCACTAAAAATAATCTTTGTTTAAGAATTGATCACAGACTTTGTTTGGTGGTTATAAATCACAACTGACGTAAAAATAAGAAAAATGAAAGATTGAAAATCTTTCATTTCTAAATATTATTTTTAAAACTTATGAAATAAACTCAATGACAACTGTTAATATTTCTTTAGTTGACTTATTTTGTCTAAATTTTATTTTTTATCGTTACCGGTAACGAATATTTACAACTCTACGTATTAGATTGACTTACAATTGGTTTCACACAATATTATAATCATTGCATTTATTCGTATGAAAGATATGGTAAATTATAGCGTTATTATAATATTTGTGGTAAATGTATGCCAAAACAACAACTAAAAAAATTTATTTAAGATTTTTTCGCTGAGCGTTATCGCTAAGCAAACAACGATTTTTTTTCTTAGACTAAAGCAGCACAAAACAAATAGATTCCTTTATATGATATTAATTCACAACTAACTCATTAAGAGTTAATTGAAATGAAAAAGGATATTGTAATGCAAATAGAATCTGCACTAAAGATCTCATTTTGAATGCACTGTTTCGTGAGTTTAATATAAAGTTAACGTTATGTTTCTCTTATGTTAGGATACGAGGAATAAATACGAAGAATTGCTAATTAAAAAAATTTTTGTAAGTTAAATATAAAATAATTATTTATTTAAAAAAATTAATTAAGTTTTTAAAGTATAATTAATAATGCAATGTTTTAAGTTGACATATTTGTAATTAAAAAATTTTTAGTTCATTATTTGAATTAAAAGAGTGTCGCTACAAATTGTTCCGTTATATGTGGTTTAACTTTACCAGTTGACAATTCAAGGACAAACAAAATAAAAAATGTCCATCAAAATGGGTGTGTTTTGGGACATAATTAAATTTAGGTCAATATTTTTTAAAAATGTCGCTTAAATCAGAGTTTACCCTAAAATTTCGTAAATAGTCGAAAGGAGACCATTAGAGCCTGGGACAACATTGCAGGTAATTTGCAATAATGGAGCGATTTTAGCGATTAATAAATACGTTTATCATTAATTTCATTATTGTTCGATTAAAAACAAATGTTATTCTGACTTCAAGTTTTAATTAGTATAATTGAAATTGAAAATTAAAGAATTAATACAATATACTAATTTATTATAAATAGGGTTTATCGTTGTTTGTTTGTTAAACGTGTATTTGATTTGATTTATGCTCAAACCAAACAATGAATATTTAATTATCGGAACAGAACATATAATTTGTTTGCAAAAACAATTTAATATAAATTTTGACAATATTTTAAATATTATATACTGACTGTAATTATTTATAGATTTTGCTGCGACAAAATCATCAAAAACAACTTTTTTATATATTGTCAAGATTTAGAAGTAAGTAAAAAACACTTTAAAAATTGAAAGTACAATTTCCAGTTAATATTTATAAACCGGGAATAAATATATGGTATACGTATATAAACTCATAAATAAGTTTTTGTTATATTAAATTTTCATGTCACAGAATAAGGTAATTTTATGTCCAGTTATTTTGGATTTCCACTGGTAATAAATAATATTTTATTATTATTTGGCAGCAAATTACACTAAATCAGGCCATTTAATAAAAAGTAAAGTGAATAGCATTGCTGTGAGCGTACATCACAGTCGCGTGTAGTTGTAGAGCACACGTATTACTCACAGATGGCTAAACACAGATTTAATTGCATGACCAGACAAATGGTCTCATAAAAAAATTTTATTTATAAATACACTGTTAGTTTATCCGAATACACTTGTTTTGTACTATATTTGAAAACATTTACAAAAAACGAGCTTTTGCTATAGAATGTTAAATTAATTTATTTGTTAAATTTTTCTTTTAATCTCTGAAATTGAGACCATTAATCAAAACGTATGAATGATACTATTTTTTATGATTGATAAAAAAATTATATTATTATTCATATAGAAATAATATAAAATTTAATTTCATTATTACCAAAATTCATAATCGATCGCGAGATATTAATTGCAGAAAATTTAAGAATGTTTCCCATTGTTTAAAAACAATTTAGTGGTCAATGCGTGGCATATCACTATTATTGCGCAAACAATAATTGCGTGCTATTATTCTTTTAATTTTTCGCTTTAATCTACATTTCATTAACGAAAAAATAATAATAAAACATATAAAACGCATAAAACATTTCCTATTATAATATAGTATAGCGTCTTAATTAATACTTTAATGCGTGCTTTCGGTTCTCATTTCTTCTCTCTTTTTACTTTTGTCTGTTAATAATATTTTGTATCTCATTATTTCTCGAGATTATTAATAGCATTATTTAAATAAGAAAAGGCCATTAATTTAATGTTTCGCTTCATTTTTCTTTTTTTCTATTATACTCCTAACAATTTTCTTCATTCTCCTATTGTTCTTTTCCCCACAAAGAAATAGGTGGTTGTGTATCATTCCAACGATGAAAAAATATGTTACAGTTTTTTTCCGTGTGTTTCATTATAATTTTTTCCACACATTTAACTGCACACATCATCAGTAGAGACGCGAACGCAACACAAATTGGTTCGCGCTTTAATCATATGATAAAGTAATCCTACGTTTCCAACATAATAGTGTTTCGATGGGCGAGAGAAGAAGCGAAGATCTTCTTTATATCATATTTTTTTGTAGATCACATCCTAATGGGCGAACATTTTGCGTGAAATGTCGCTTTGTTTCCCGAGTATATATGATAAAAGCTAAGATGGCTATGATTGAACCATTTAAGATCATTGGAGTGCCATCAAGTAATGACACTTTATTTTTATTTCTTTTTTACGCCATTCCTTAATATGTATCCAAATTTATCGCATACAATATAAAAAGTCTCTGGTGTGCGATATTTGTTGAATGGCGCGCATATCACGCAATGTCTTAAATTATAACAAATCAAGTTTGCATAAAGTTTTAGAGAAAAATATCGTTTTTTAGGTTTTAGTGGACAATATATTTAAGTGCAGCTTATATACAATCAAATGGGAATAAAATAGTATTCTCTTAAGCGTTAGCGTCTACTAAAAGCATGTCATTTATTAGAGTTTAGTGCACTTCATATTTTTTGATTAGATATTTAATAAAGTTTTCAAACAAATTCAAACGTTAATCAATAATTTATTTTTAAAAATTAAGTTAATTCAAGAAAGGCATACAATGTGTTGTTTTATCATACGCTTATAGTATTTTGAGTATAAATAAAAAATAATTTATGTTAAATCAAGATTGATATTATGTATTAAATACAATCACTTAATAAGCCATTAAAACAGGTCACTTAAAGCATTTTTGTGTTCTCAAAAATGATTTTAATATTGATTCAATATTCCATTCATTTTGCTGAATCGTTATTTTTTTGTGACGATTTATGAATGTTGGCACAGAAGAGTTAGAGTTTTATTGGAACATTTTTTAATATTAACTACAAAACTTCAATTTTTTCAATGAAATTTAATGTTCTCTACTATTTCTTCAGAGTTTATCCAAACTTTCAATGAATAATCATGAAGAATCAAAATTTTAATGCTATCAATATTACTAAACAGGGTTCGCTTAAATTATATAAACTTAGTCAAACATATAAATATCTATAACGAATACATTATTAATTTTTTTGTGTCAGAGATGTATGCAAATAATTTTTGAAACATAACCGCGAGTATAGCGGAAAAAAACTTGTCGCACACATTTATGGCGATACGAATCACTTAATATAAAAAGACATGTAATTCAGTAATTAGATCATTATAAGTTTAGTTGTGTGTGTATACACAGTATAATAATTGTTTCGAAACAATCATTAACAGAATCTACAAATATATAGCAATAGTGTGATGGATTTTGTGTGTGTTAATCAACAAAAGCCATTATTATCTTACAAATAATTGGATAGTGTTTTACTACACGAAAAAAAACTAAATAAGTAAAACTTAATTTATTATAATTCTTTTTTTCGTGAATAAAACAAACGAAGATGTCGTAGCGTTCTGTTTGATTTATGGCATTCCATGGCCAGTATCTTCGATCACACGCCTCTTTTTTATACTTTTATGTCACACAACTTAGTAAAAAAAATCTATTAGTAATAACGAGTTAATTAATTATAGGGTTTTTTAATTTTTCTTATATTGTGAATAGCTTTTCGCGATTGAATAAAACTAATAAATTAACTAAATAATAATACCTCACTGGAAAAAAATTATAATTAAAAATTTTTTATCATTAACTGATAAATTCGAGCAAAGTTTTATACAAGTTTCAAATGAGGTTCAATTACGAATAAAATAAACAAAAGTTGTTATAATCAATTTTTGCACTAATTTTATTATTTATTTAATCAAATTTCGAATAAAGAGTTTCAAATGGCAAATTTGGCTCAATTCGATGTATTCGAATCACAATCATTCAGAAATTAAATCGAATGCATTAAAATTACTTTGATCGTCAAAAATACGCAAAATTCGATTGTACTGTTCAATATCCGATTTGTTTTCAATATTAATTGTATTTTCTGTCGTTATTACATTTAGTGTAATCAATTTTATTACATTTAAGTTATTTAATTTATTTTATTGTGTTTGATTTGATCATTAAACTGATCTGATAAACAATAATAAATTTAATTTATAAATCGGAAACAAATTAGAAATCGGGTTTATTGCCCGATATTATTGATGGAAGAATTATAAGTTTTCCGTATTGTAAACATCTAGGATTTTTCGGTCATTAATCGATAAATATTAAAATTTGAATAAAATAATAAATACATTTAAGTATCGATTTATTATATTAAAATTACGAATCTTAAAATGCCTGTTAAGATTAATATTTAATTGCAATAAATTTCAATTGCAATTTCCTAACACATAGACTTAGTTAAAACCATAGATTAGAGCAAAAAATTCATAGAATCGTTTAGCAACCGTTTATTTATAATGTATTGACAACTAAAATTAGTATAAAATTTTCATGTAATTTACTTGATTGCTATGATTACTTGATCTCAACTCGTTTTCTTAATAATCTCAATGCGTTTTCCGTTTAACATTGCATTTAAGACACAACATATGTTCGCCGATAGGATAGCACTTGCGATTAACCGTATCGTCTGACAACAAAACGCCACAATCCTCGCACTTATAGCACTGAACGTGATAAAACTTGTTCATCGACACAATCCATTTGCATTCGGTTTGACCCGCTGTTGGCATAATTGCTTGTTTACAAAGAAAGCATTGTTTCGCTTTTGTTTTTGCGTAATCGTCGAAACAATAGATCCGCTTATTGTCGTCGGTATAGAATTTCTGGCCGCTCACCGGTTTTTGACAAACCGAACACTTGAAGCAATTTGGATGATACTTGTTTTCTAACGCTATCAATATATTGTCAGCGATTGGTTGTCCGCACGCAAAACACTTGTCCAATGATTTGCGATAATCATTATCGCAAACTGGCTTTCCATCGACTAAATGAAATTGAGTGCCAGTTAATACTTGATTGCATCGGTGACACGTGAAGCACTGTGGATGATAGTTGTTGTTCATTGCGGTGCAAAATTTGCTGGTTAATGGTTTATGACATTTGTCACACTTTTTTTGATCCATGATTTAATCTGTACTCAAATTATCCGATTTTAAACTGTTTTCAAATTCTATAAACAAATAATTTGTTTTAATTAATTTTATTATATGCTTAAGACTCCTATTCAAATAAAATTGTTCATAACAGCTCGTTATTATTACATTTATCATAAAATGATTAAACATAAAAATTTTAAACTATTGTTACTAAATTTCTAACAATTCAATCGGTTATAAAAAAGCCTAAAAACAGCACTAACCAAATGAAAAACTAAGAATAGTATAAGATAATAATAAATTGTACAACAATATTGGCGGAATAAAGCAGAATAGCCGACAAGTCAGTTATTATTATGTAATAAAATATTTATGCGCGTAAGGTTTGCCTCCTTTACGACAAATTATGGACATCTTATTTTCTTCAACACATGTACATATGGAAAAATGGTCTAAAAATCATAAGCTAGAATTCAAAAGTGAGTTGAAATTAAAATTAAGAGTCTATTAAACAAGAAACGGCGGCACAACTAATGAATAAAATGTTCTAACATAAGGCTATTATGTATTACGCAGAAGAATGGCTGTTACAGAGAAGAATTATGCATAATATGATAGAAGTAAATTAATCTACATTTTTTAAGCAGAGTCTGATTTGTTCTATGAATTAAAAAATCTAATGTGAAATTGTTGCGAAAAAACCTAGTAATACAGAAAACGCGACATAACATTACAGAACAATCGAAAAATATGTGCACAACTAATACAATGATTCTTAAGACGTTATGCGCATTTAATCTATTCATGAAATATTTTATACATACAGCGAATGCAGTACACATATGTGATATCATTAAATATAAATCAACTTAAGAATTCTTTTTCCAAATAAAATTAAATATTAAACTGTGTACTTTTAAAGTAAATTATTGATCGGTTCAGTCAAAGGAATGAATATCGAATGGATATCTCGCTCTAATATAACGCTAATACAAGTTTTTAATTTATTCTTTTAATTTTTCCGACTCTTTAAGAATAACGACACTTTATTTTAACTCTTATTATTAGAGAGTAAGCGAAAAATTTTTGAAAGTAATTTAAATAAAACTAGGCTTTACATTAAGCAACGCTTTTTATATTTTTAATTATATTAATAAGTGATTACAATTAATATTAATTTATTTAATTAATTAATGTGTGTCTAGTTTTTTTCAATAGAATCAATTGGATTCCGTTTGAATCGAAAGTTAAAATAATGGATACGTGTTTGTATACGTATTGTTCGAATTTAAACGAAAGAAATAACAGTATAATTATTTTAAATTGAAGTTTTATTGTATTATTGATTTTTGACGTCTGAACCGAAAACAGTTGAGTGGCGGCGCGAAAGGAAAACACACACACTCTTTGACACTCACACGAAAGCGATGGCACGAACATTCTAAACGTATTATACCTTTAAGAGAGCAGAGACGTGAGCAGAATATGCGGAAAACACACACTTGAATGGTGAGCTGCTTTTATGCAGACAAAACGCTATGCACAAGCAATGAGCTGTTCCATTGCCAATAAAAACAGTTTGAGAAAAAGGATTTGTTTGCTTCCAGTGCCGCAATAATACAAAATCCAAACTCTCTGAGGAAATGTACTTCCGATGAAAATTTACTGCACTCTCTCTCTCACACACACGCATAAAGTAGTACATCTCTGCGTACCGATATATTGTATTATATATATAAATACAACAGCAATAAGATTCAGCATTACTTGATCGCTGGGAAAAATGCGAGTTCTATACGTAAGAAATGCGTGCGAGAAAAAAATTCATGTTTTATAATAACTTTTTCTTACGTGTTTCTATGGGATGTAATTTGAATAACTTATACTCAAATGGAAAATCAGTGAAATTTAGTTTTTCTTTTCCAAAAATGAAAAAACTATGTGAAATGTCAAAAGTTTATTTTAAACTATAAATCAGACAATCTGTTCGGAATGTTTGCTCTAATACTTAGTTCTGTTACAATTTAGCAATTCTATGATTCCGATACTCAAGCATTTTATTCTCGAAGTCGTACACTAATATATTTGAAACAATGTGGTCACTATTGCACTGTTTTCCGATCAAATGCTCAAAATATAGACAAATTTGAACATATAGTTTATACTGAATAATTTGGAAATTTTCAAGTTCAGTGACAATGTTTTGTTTATAATTTTTAAAATTATAAACTTTCAGTTACTGGTAAATATTGTGGAAATTAAATAATGTAATCGATAAATGTCACAAAATGTATTCGCAAAATCTCTTAATCCCCAATAATTATAAAAATCTGAAAACAAGCTCAAATATTTTTGCTCAAATTGAACTAATTTTATGTATTTAACTAATTTAATATTTTGAACTTTTACGAAATTAGAAATCTAATTACCATTAAAAGTAAGTTAAATTTTTTTCCAAAAGAAAACTTTTTACATCTCTCTCTCCAACAACTTTATCAAATTTGATTGCGAGCTTGACTTCGGGTTATGTAGTTATTATATAAATAAGTTATAGTTATAGTTATGCTTTCTATATAAACATTTGTTAGCGTAGGTTAGTATCAAAAAATAAATAAACTCTTCTATTGTAAGAAATAATCCATAGTTATCGCTGAATTCGCGGAATATATACGACTGGGAAAATGAGTGGATAAAAAAATTTGCTTAAGGCGTAAAATTTGATTTACTATAGAATTGATCTGAAATGAAATGTTTTGATTATCATTTGCTTAATTTAATTATTTCCGCATAATTCAATTACATATTCCAAGAAATAAAACTTTTATTCCAATAAGAATTCTATAGTGAATATATTTAAAATGTGGAACTCAGACCTATTTTGAATCTAATCATAGATTAATTTGTCAAACTATTAGATATTATTTATCCATATAATGAATAAGGCATTGAAAATCGTTAATTAACGAATGTATTAAAATGTAATCATTTCATTTTAAAACTAGTTATTAGTGCCAAATCATACATCGGGAATGTGATATAGACTTAGAGGCGCCACATATAAAACACATATGAAAAACAGTTGCGTAATATAACAAACACTGTAACAAATATTTGTGTCGCCTCTAAGTCTATATCACAGTCCTGATGTATGTGCATAATAGTCCCAATTAAGCGAAATTTAAGTAAACCAAATAAACGTTTTTAAAAATATTAAAAGATTTTTATATTTTTATAAATTTTCAAGAAATAATAATTAAAATTTGCGAAAAAATTTATTCTATAAGTAAGTAATTAATTCATTCTTTGGTTAATGTTATTTACAGCAAATCACTATTAGGTTTTCTATCTTAACAATTAACTTAGTCATAACGTGTTTTGCTACAATGAGAGTAGAAAATAGGTATATAACCAGTGACGTCACACACTGGTTATAATATATATCTGTATGTATGTGTATGTGTGAGTGTATGCTTTGCTGCACTACATGCAAATTGAAGTGACATGACTAAAGGGCGGATTTTCCGGGACTAAAAAGTGATGAAAGCG
>JAQGAW010001035.1:0-21995 GCA_034698025.1 Phthiracarus crinitus | reverse complement strand
ATGAATAGTTTAAAGTAATAGTAATGTCTAATAATATGCGAAATGTGTACTATTAGTAATAATAATGTAGTCTAATTATATGGCATAATAGAGAATAAATATGAGTAATATGTGAGTATAATAAGCGAAAGTATGAGAACTATGACATTAACGAAAAGAGAATAAATTTAGATTAATAAGCGCTTAAAGTTATGATTAATAGTTGATAGTGACCTATGGTTCACTACACTATATAATGAACTATGGAGTAATTATTTATACTCAAATGGCATCATATATTTAGTCAAAATTAAGCTCTATAAATCATACCTTTCTTATCATAAACCCCAATGGTTTTTAATTTAAGTTATAAATTGCTAATAAGAAAATTTTGTGTTATATTGATTTGTGGGGTCAATCGATGGGGTAGGCGAAACCCCCTATGGGGGGTTTAGGTAGAAAATTCTCAGTTTAGTACGTCAGTATTAGTATTTCGTTCTTTTGTAATTTTCCGTTGGTTAGGATTAACCGCTGTTTAATCCCCCAATTTGTTAACGGTTTGATTTCAATTTTTAAAACACAAAAAAAACATTTATTTTAAACAAAGAAGAAAATAACCTAAAAATAATTATATTAATTTAAATTCCCAATATTTATCACTCTTATTAATAGAAATATATATAACTCTAAAGTAGCAACTTTTAAAATTTAATATAATTACCGAATTATTGAAGCAATTTTCCATAATTTAAAATTAATGATGAGAATAAGCTCAAATTGTCTGAGCTTGAGCTAGAACTGGTTTAGCTTAGCTAAAAACCTGGGAAGCATTGAGCTTGAGCTTATCTTTCTAAGCTCAACATTTAAAATAATTGAGCTTGAGCTTTGAGCTTACTTATAAATAAAAAGTTTCAAAATTCGCATTTGAAACAATTTTTAAAATTTATTTCTTATTAAATAAGAAATGTTTTGAAAGCTTATATGATGATTTTATGTTTTCTATAGAATTCCATTACATTAAAACATGCAATACTTACTTAAAAACATTATATATAATCCAATATTAATTAATATTTTTGAAAAAATTCTAAACATAAGCTCATTAAACTCAGCAGTTACAAAAATGAGCTTGAGCTTAAAAACTTAAGCTCTCAAGTGTGTGAGCTTTGAGCTTGAACTACAAGCTCAGATATGTTAATTGAGCTTTGCATTGAGCTTGAGCTAGCTTATCTGAGCTTGAGCTTATTCTCATCATTATTTATAGTTAAATAAAACTTTAGGAGTTTAAAATATATGAATTATGTAACAAATTACAAATAAATTTAAACCACATTTAGTTTCCGAAAACTCTGAAAAAATAGTTTATTCAAAAATTTCCAAAGTTTTCCTAATTTTTTCCGATATTTGAGATATCGTTGCTTAAATTTGGTGAGTTTTAAGTGTGTGCGTTTAACATTGTTTTTATGGAAGAAAATATAGGTTTTTTATAAATAAAATTTAATTTTAAGGCAAAAACTTGTTGCCAACTCCGAGAAGTTCTTCAATTCTAAAGTTTTGTTAACGTATGGAAGTGTAAAAAAATTAGTGTATAACTGATTTTTACATAAAATAAGTTTCTAAAATCTCCGTTAATTTCCTAAAAATGGTCCGAAAAAATTTCGTCCGAATTTGCGAATGAAATTTTAGTTTTTTATTTCGGAAAAAAGTGTCGAGTTTGCTCATTAAATAAAATAATAAACTTTAAATAGTGTTGACAATAGTAAACAGCCCTAAACCGTCAAACTATTTGAAGCACAAATAATCATTGACACGTGAGTTTGGTCTGTTGTTTGGCATACTCTTCGGTGATACCACTCATTGCATTCGTCACATCCGATCACACGTTTCACAAATACAGTACTGTTTAGCGTCCAATTCGTTGTCATTATTATTGAATTTATTCATTTGATTAATACTCACAACGACAATACAAATAGTACTGTAAGGTATAAGCACAAACAGTCTGTACAGTTACTGTTCAGGGGTGCGTTCTATCAAATGGTTAACGATATCGTTAAATAACTATTGTTTTGCGTTCCCATAACAATCGCAGTTTACGAGAAAAATAACGAAAAATGCGTTCTACTAAAAACTTAAACTTAATGAAAGCTTTCGTTAATTAACGATCGCTTTGAAGTCATAGTTAGTTAACGAACGTTTTTACGAAACACGTGACTTAACGAGACAAACACACTTAACGAAAATTTTTAGGCGATCACCTCGTATAGTATATTAATTGTGTATTAGTTTTATATAAATTACTTATTTATAATTTACATATTTACTATTAAATACGCTTATAACATCAATGATAACAAATATTAACTATGTTTGAATCAAAAAAATAATTTATTAATTCGTAGTAAGTCACCGATGAAAACACGTTAACGATTGAGTTATGTGTTAACGAAAACAAAAGCTTCGTTAATAACGTTTATGTGAACGCGTTTTTCGTTAATTAACTATTTTCGTTATTGAATTATTGCTTAGTTATGTTAACGATATAGTTATCATAACCAATTGAATTATTGCTTAGTTATGTTAACGATATAGTTATCATAACCAACGAAAACCGTAGTAGAACGCACCCCAGTATAATAAACTTATAAACTTACTAACAGTTACTTACATAAATATTGTATGTTAGATAGACATTCACTGTTACCATACCTACACTGTTAGCATAATAGAATGCAAGTCGTAAGTGGTGTTATTATTATGGTCAACCATTTAGGGTAAAGATCAATCAAATTCAGGAGAGATTCGGGGCGTAAAAACTGACATTTTGGGTCGAATTCGGGTTAAGCATAATTATAAAACTGTAAAAAATGAAAGATTTTGATTCTTTTAAGATTTTTGAATTTTTTGGTGAAATCTAAAAAGCTAAGTAAAAAGCTCTTAATATATTTTTAAAAAATTGACTAATAAATTAAGAGGATAAAAAAAACACTTTTGATTCAATAGATAAATTTTTCAATTTAGACTATATTTCTCCAATTTTTACAAAAAAAAAATATTGGTATTTTTTAAAGTAATTAATGTTTCGGGGTTATTCGGGTTAATAATGCTAATTCGGGGGATTCGGGCAAAATAAATAGGGTTACATTACATTACTTAAATAGCTTATATAAGTGTTTCCGAGGGTTTATATAAACTATCGAGAATCGGGCGAAACCCGAATTTGATTGGCCTTATAGTTGTTATGCGAAAACGTAAAAATGGTGTCTAATAGTTGAACACAATGTAATCAATTAAATGGTTTAATGTATGAATGATATCACAAATATGGTAACAATTAATTTGTTAGTGATATGTTTAGTGATATGCGTAGTGTTATGTGTTTTGTTAAGTGTGGAAAGCGTTCAAATCAGTCATTACAATACATCATTGTCCACATCGTTACATATCGATGAACCGCCCATTGATAGCAAAGTAATACTGAGTTCAACGGCTGAACTCAAGTGTAGAGTAAGGCACGATAACAGTGTTGATCATCAAATTATATGGAGTTTTAATGGACCAAACACTAGAGTTAATGGCAGCTCAAGAGTGACCATTCTTAACGATGGAACGCTTAGGATTGAACAGGTTTGTTGTTATTAATGTTATTGTTATTAATTTGTGTAATTATTGTGATTAATGCGATTAATGTGATTAATTAGGTTCGAAATACTGATGTCGGGTATTATACTTGTCGAGTGGAATGGTCTGGTGGTGTTGAAAGTCGAACTGCAAGACTTGATGTGATAGAATTGCCTCATTCGCCGACTCAAGTAAAAGCAGAATTGAATGTTAACGGAGGTCTAGTGAACGTGAGTTGGGCTCAACCCTTCGACGGTAACAGCGCTATTGTCAAATACGTCATTCAAATGAGAACACTCACAAACACCGACAAAATAGACGAAGATATCATTTACGACACGCATAATTGGATTACGGTTTCAATGAATATATCTGCGTCACAAAATTATGTACTTTTAACAAACTTAAAGCCTGCATTCACCTATCAATTTCGTGTGAGTGCTGTTAATAATGTTGGAGAAGGTCTGGCGAGCGCTGCGACTACACCTCCGATCACAATACCAGCTCAGCCGCCAAATGCAGAGCCGAATGGAGTGGTCGGTGCGCCTCGATCTTCCACTGCCATTATGATCCAATGGCAACCGCCACCATCTGATTCGCATAATGGACAGCTATTGGGTTATATTGTTCGTTATAAACTGGCGGGTTATGCAGAACACACTCCATGGTATCAACAAAATGTCACAAATTCGGCTCAACTTACATATTTATTAGACGATCTGATTGTTTGGCAAAATTATGAAATCCAAATCGCAGCTTATAATGAAAAAGGTGTTGGAGTGTTCAGTGAAAGTATATTTGTTCGCACCAAAGAAGGACGTCCTGCCAGTCAAGTGCATAACGTTAGCGCTCAACCAATCAATTCAACCGCTATTTATGTTTATTGGCAATCTCTGGATCCACAACTTATTAATGGTATAAATCAAGGATATAAGTTGCAGGCATGGAAACATTTGAATGAATCTCATAATAGCGAACTATCATTAGAGATAACAGTACCTCCCGCACCATTTCCTGAACGATCTCAATCAGCCATTATGAATGGTTTAGAACCATTCACTACTTATTATATTACTGTACTCTGTTTTACCAGTGCAGGTGATGGACCAAAGACAAACCCACCTGTAATGGTAGTTACAAAAGAGGATTTACCGCAAGAAGTTAGGGATTTTAGTTTCACTGATATATTAGACACAAGTGTACGCGTTTCGTGGTCTTTACCCGTTCATGTTAATGGCATTCTTGTCGGTTATACTCTTAAATATTATATTGTCGGTTCAAATGAAGCGCAAAAACACGTGATTAATTACACTTCTGACCAAAATGAATCTCTAATAACAAATCTTAGACCACAAACTGCTTATACATTCGAAATTAACGCATGGACTCAAGTTGGCGCTGGACCTGTGAAAAGTTCCACAATTCAAAGTAGTATTCCTCCGGTTTTGCCTCATCCGCCAACACATTTGGCCATTTCAAATATCGGTGCTTTTTCTGTTGTGCTTCAATTTACTCCTGGTTTTAATGGAAATGCTTCCATAAGTAAATGGATTGTTGAATCTCAACCTTTTAAGTTGCGTAACGCCAATTGGACTGTTATTTATGAATCAACTAATCATACTCAAGACGATGCGATAAGTGTTTACAATCTGAGGCCTTATACTGAATATCGTTTACGATTAAGTCCAAGTAATGTTGTTGGCAAAAGTTTATTACCGAGTGAACCATCTCTTCCTTTTCAAACGTTGCAAGCACTGCCGGCTGGACCTCCAATGAATGTTACTTTAAGAACAGTGTCTCCGACAGCTATTAGGGTTCGATGGACTCCATTACCGCCTGAATCATGGTATGGACATCCCAGGGGTTATAACGTAACGTGGATGGAAATCGATGACGAAGGACATCATTCTTCTCTGCATTATTTTATTTCTGATAATTATCATTCCTATTCGCATTTAATCACTTCATTGGAAGAATATACAAATTATGGCGTTCAAGTATATGCTCTCAACGATGTCGGCTCATCCAATGGCAGCCGATTAATCATTCAACGTACTAATGAAGCGCCGCCGAGCACTGGACCAGATTCTCTTCGTTTGAAAGCTACGTCTTCAGCCACTATTGTAGTTGAATGGGGAAAAATTGCCAAAATTGATACAAATGGCATTTTACAGGGTTATAAAGTAAAGTATACTTCCATCAAACCTTCAGATAACACTCAATATAAAATAATTGAAGGTAACGAAACTCATACGACAACTTTAACTGAATTGAAAAAGTATACGGCATATCGAATCAGTGTTTGCGCATTTACTCACGCGGGAGATGGTGTTTATAGCCAATCATTAACTGAACAAACATTCCAAGACGTTCCCGGACCGCCTTCTAATGTCACTTTTCCTGATGTCACGTATACAACCGCTAGAATTCAATGGGATATCCCTATTGAGCCAAATGGCGAAATTCTTGCATACAAAATAACATATAAAATGAGCGATGAAGATAACAAAAAGGCAATATTACGCGAATTTACTTCAACTGATCGCACGCATCGATTTACAAATTTAAGACCTGAAACTTATTATATTTTTGAGGTAATCGCTAAAACTATAGAAGGATGGGGTAAACCTGCCAGACTTATAGTTTATACCACAAATTCGAGAGAACTTCCGTCACAACCATCGCAACCATTAATAAGCACTTCTCAGATTAGTTCGAGACAAGTAACAATAAATTGGACTCCAGGCAGAGACGGATTCGCTCCTTTGCGTTACTACACTGCACAGATCTCATCTCAAGGCGGTCTTTGGTGGACATATTCCCACAAAATTGATCCAACGCTTCGAACGTACACTATAACCAATTTATATCCTTTTACAACATATCAGTTTAGACTTAAAGCAACTAATGATATCGGAGACTCTGGTTGGAGCTTTGAATCTCCAATCACGCGCACACTTCCCGCTCCGCCCGATAAAACTGCTTCAAATGTTATCGTTTCCCCGTACACACCAACATCGGTGGCCGTGAAATGGACTGAAATACATGATTGGAATGGTGACGAAGTCGGTGCTGGTTATCGTATCCAATATTGCATTGTTCTGCCTCAAGGCGTTGCTGCTAACTGTCCATCAGTTATAGTCAGAGGTAAAAATGGCACAACAGTTTCAATTGAAAATTTGGAGCGCGATCAACATTATGAAATTAAAGTGATTCCATTTAATAGTCAGGGCGATGGACCTTTGAGTAAAGCAAAAGTTGTTTATGTTGGAGAAGGTATACATAAACTTAAGATTTTATGATAACTTTGGCTTCAATTTTTCGGGATTTTCGAAATCGAGTGGAATTTGGGAGCTAAAAACTTATTTAATTCGGGAACAAAATTTAGGATATATTTTCAGTAAAAAAGTAACAAAATGAATGTCGAATGTAGAATTGACATTTAATTAGTTGCCTGTTTTTAGATATATTTATAAATTATTAATTTTTAAATGAAAATTTATTTATTACCATATATTTCCAAACTTAAAGATAATTTTCCATTAAAAAACTTGTAAAACTTCCAATATAAGATAGATTTTCAATTATTTAGTTAATTTCGGGTTAAAATTAAGTTAATTTTGATTTATTGTAAAATTTGGGTCAATAAAACTATTTTTAAATGATCTTTTTAGTGTTTTTATCATAAGATAGCATTAATATACTGTATATATTCGGGATTTTCCCAAAAAAATTGAAGCCCTAATAACCATTTTGTAATAATTAATGTTAAAATTTTGTAAACAATAGCTGTTCCAACTGGAGAACCATTGAATATTAGTGCCAATCCATTGTCATCTACAGAAATTAACGTTACGTGGTCTTCTCCGGAAAAAGATAAACAAAATGGTCAATTAATGGGTTATAAAATCTTCTATTGGCAACATTTGGAAATACAGCAGAGTAGAGATAGTTTGTCTCACAGAAATTCCAATAATTTATATGAACAGCCGCGAGAGATAATGGAAATCGTTCCGGTGACGTGTGAATCGTTTATACTGCTCGATCTATTAAAATGGTCCAATTATAGCATTCAAATTTCTGCTTTCAATCCCGCCGGAGATGGACCTCGTTCTCGAGCACTAGTTGTGCAAACTAAAGAGGATATACCTGGAGAAGTTGGTAATTTGCAATTTAGTGATATAACGATGTCACAGGTGAAGGTTTCGTGGTTATCGCCTAAAGAACCGAACGGTGTTCTATTGGGTTATTATATTACTTATGAAACACTAATTGGTGACTTCAGTAAACAAGTTAAACAAAAGATAACTGAAAATTATTTGATTGTTAATGGACTAAAAGAAAGAGTTACGTACACTTTTAAAGTTAGGGCTCAAACATTTGCTGGCGTTGGACCCGAAACTATTGGCAATGGTCGGTATTTATCATTTATTTATATTCAATACTTTACATCAAATGAATTTTTAATATTAATTTTTTTGGTCTCTTCATTGGATGACTTTAAACTTAAGCTAATTTACACAATTAAAAATAATAAGATACTGTATTGCATTTGTAAATTTACTGGAAATACATAAAAACTTTTTAAAAGATTTATTTAATTATTGGCGACTGAATTTGATAAAGTTTTGATTAATCTGATTGATATTATTGTACTTTATAGTGACAACTGGTCCACAGCCTGGATCACCTCAATCACCTAAAGATGTTAGTCTAACGCAAACATCAACATCTGTGAAGTTAAAATGGAAAAATCCAGATTATCATGATATTAACGGATATTTAATCGAAGCAAATAACTTGAATAAAAAAGATTCATTGGAATGGCATCCCGTATCAAATATTAAGAATGGACGTCAAGATAGATTTGAATTAAGTTTTACTCATTTAGCGCCTTCATCGCAGTACTTATTTAGAATAATGTCGATTAATGATAGGGGAGTTAGTGAACCCTCATATACTGATAAAATGGCTATTATTCAAACGCCTTCGCATTTAGAACTTAGAGCTCGTATGCCTTATTATCGCGAGAGTTGGTTCGTTATACTCTGCGCTTGCCTTAGTGTTGTTATCACTATTATGGTTATTGCTATTCTATGTGTAAGAAATAAAAGCTATAAATATAAACAAGAAGCTAAAAAAGGAAGTCAAGATGGCTTAAGTGAAATGGGTTTCGGTCTCGACGATAATATCGAGAATCACTATCCAACTGGATTTGAAATGCGTCAACAACACCATCATCACGGGTTATCCAATCAACAACGTAGAAATAATGGTACAATAAGTACAACTATGAGCTTAGCTGCTACTAAATCGCCTCCACGACCATCGCCTGGATCTATAACTTATTCGGATGATGAGGACGACGAAGAAGATGATGATATTAAAGGTGCGGGCATTTATGAAAGCAGCGGAGAAAGTTTGACTGAGAAACCCAGCGAAATGAGCAGTTCAGGACCAGAATCGGAATCAGAACACGATGACACGTGCGGTGCAACTCATTTTGTTAATCACTATGCAAATGTAAACGACACGTTGAGAAAAGGTCAGCCCTCGTGGAAAAGACACGCAAAATCTTATTTGGTGCCAACGCATCAGCGCAACGTCAATCAAATGCCATCTCGACCTCCACCTCCAGCTCCGCCGCCTCCTAGTTATCACGCAGCTATCGCTGTCACTGCTTCTGAAGATAGTGAACTAGAAAGCCCTTCTGTTAACCTAAACGGTGGAAGAATTATTGTTAATAACATGGCTGGAAGTCGAGCACCGCTTCCAGGTTTTTCTTCATTTGTATAAATCAAAACTCGTTCACACATAGAAAGTAAACATTAAACGTGTAAATAATCATAAATACATTTATTAATCTTAAATGACAAGTGATAATCACTGCCTTCTTTTTATTTTGTATTTATTTATATTCTATAGTAAATTTAAAATAAAATCTAATATTTATATTTTAAAAAAATTAATTCGAATTTTAATTCTGTACTAAATGTTATCATTAATAGTTGCAAAATATAGTCATAAGCGTAGAACTTAACCTTAATTATTCCAAAATAACGAAGATTTACTTGGATTACCATCCCTTATGTTATTAAGTTTAATAGATTCAATGGTTTACTATATTTTTAAAGTGTCATAAATTACAATTATATTTAAAATTTAATTTCTATTTTTAAGCAAAATATATTTAAAATTAATATCACCAGAGAAACCCGCGGTAACCCGCGTTGATTGCTTCCCACACCTGACAGTACATACAGCACAGCACTCTAATAGAAAATAATTTCATTACATGTTGTCAACTGTTACAGTAATAGTTATGCTAAAACAATGCAATGCTGTATGTAGAGATGTTAATTGTGAAATTTTGTGAAACTTTCACCCTGAAATTTTCAGTAAATTTCAGTGAAATTTACACTTGGGTCTTGAAAGTTTCAAAAATTGTGAAATTTTAAACAACGCCATCTAGGAATAAGTTACAATTTTTCATACAATAAATCTATTTTAACCGGATTAAAACAGATAAAATCCATTTATTGATATATTTTATTAAAAAATATTTATTTCAGTCTTAATAGCCCTTCAAAATCTTAAAAAATAAAAATTATTAAAATTTTTTTGAAAAGTTAATTAAATAAAAGTAAAATTTGTATGCAAAATTTTATTGAAAGTTTCACCAAAATTTCACTGAAATATTGAAAGTTTCAATGAAATTTTCACCCATTTTCAAAATTTCACTGAAATTTTCATCTCTACTACTCTTAGATTAGTTCAAACGATATGACCTACGATTTCTAAATATATATGCTTATAAACGTCACAAAGCGTCACTTATTAACCACATCTAACAAATAACTTCTGTGCATAGCATATTGTTTTAAAAATTAGGAGGCGATTAAAAATGCGGTTGCGATTGACTATAATGCTTTGCAGCCGTACATTTCAATGAATTTTAGTCAATAGCAACCGCACCTTTAATAGCCCACCAAACCTCCTGTTATTTAAAATAATAGTATCTTAATTCGAAAAATTAATTAACATAATTTAATGATTATTAAATTATATGCAAATCATCTTAATATTAATTAAGGTACAAATACAGCTCGCATGTGGAAAACTAGGTCTCATCCTTTGCACCATAAATCCGATGATTAAAGCACAAGATCTGAATTATACATTAAGAAAGTCTCAAATATCCACTTTGTTTATGCCTGGTGTGGACTCAAAGCAAGAAATTGTGAATCGATTTCACAAAGTATTTGATGAAGCGTTAAAAATAACAAATCATGTAAGTTATGTTACACATATGGATATAATATCATTAAACAATGAAATTTAAAATTTAATTAATTTTTTGTAAAAAATTAACGTTAAGCGAATTTAATTTCAGAAAGAAATCGATCCAATAAATATAAAACAGATTGTATTATTAGATGGACGAAACTCAGATATTATAAAACTTGGAACAGAATTCCATTTATTCGAAAATTTGTTGTCAAATGAATTCGCTAATATACCCTTCGATCAAATCCCACGCCCGGATGATCCCATGATGCTAGTGTTTACCACGGTTTGTGATAATTAATTTAAAATATATTTTTGTTGTTATAATTATTTTGCGACAATTAAAAAATATTTATTTTTTATTAAAATAAAGGGTACAACTGGTAAGCCTAAAGGTACTCTATTGTCACAGTTTACAGTGATTAATATCGCATATTTATTGACTTATTATGGCGTGGATTCAGTAAAAAATCCTAAAATATTATGTTTACCGCTACCATTTTTCCATACCGGAGCCGTAGTTTTAGGTGGAATAGCTTGTATTGCTAACCCAATTGGAATCGGTAATTGAATTTTATTAATATTATTTTTAAGCGATATACTAATTGTAGAAATTTTAAAAAAGTTTTATCTAGTTTTAAGTATGACGTAAAGTCAATTATCGATTCTATAAACATAAATAATTGCACGCATATTTATTTGACCACAACTATGATTATCGATATTTTGCATTACGTGGAAAACACGAAATCAATTTGGACACATTAAAAGGTGTATATGTTGGTGGAGCGCGTGTTCCAGTAGAAATGGGTCACAGAGTTACCAGAATATTACCAAACATTGATCGCTTTATTATTGGTTACGATGCAACTGAAATCATTGAAAGCCAAATAATATTAAATGAACTAAAATTTTTACTAAACTATTAAATTATCTCAAAATATTATACAAAGTAATTTATCAATTATGTTCATGAAATTTTCAATTTATTTTCTAACTTATATATAAATATGGATAACAAATAAAGCTTTGCCTTTTTTCAGTAATTAATTTTTGAATTAGGGTAAAATTAATTTTATTTAATATAACGGTTAAACAAAATTTAAAGACTACTTCGACTTAATGGTTGATTTAATTAACTAGATTTAGGATTTATTAATTATACTATAAATAATAACTATTCTCTGAGTTTGTAGTGGGTTAGAAGGGTTGTGCATTGAAGTCATGGTGGTTCAAGCACTTTGCGGTTTGAAAGGGTTATGGGTGGTCGAACATTGTCATGGATGATCAAGTCAAATAATTTGTTATTAATATTTTTTGATTTAAAACTATTTTTTCCCACTTTGGCATAAATAAATTATTTGAAATGAGTAGATTTGAATTTTGTTAGATCAGACTTGCATTGTAAAGTGTTGTCGATTACATTGAGTGATTTTGTAAGGTAAAGGTTTTGAAAATACTAAATGTTTATTTATTTGCAGAACATTAAATTACGTGTTTTTATTTTATAATTTTTATATTTTTAGGTTTTAAGTTTGTCATAATTTCACACACCGAGTGTGATCTTATTTTCTAGTATCCAATAAATGTCAAATATAAATATTATTTAATAATTAAATTATAATAAAATTTTAATAATAAGATATCATAATGTGAAATTTAATTATATATTTTAATTTTATAAATTAAAAATAAATTTACATAATCATTGAAAAATCATATTAAAAAACTAAAATGGGTTAAACTATTACCTGAAATTTAGTTTTAACTTAAACAGTTAAAAAACTGTATAACTTTAGCTGTTTAAATGTGCACCACTCATATAGCAAATCAAAAGATATATAAGTTGTCAATTAATAATTAAATAAAATGAATAACATTGAATCAGAAGATAAGTATAGTTTATTTGTTGGTTACTGGATGTTCCTGAACGTAGTACGTCATTACCTCATCCGTCAATACAGCAAACGTCATTACTACAAATGTCGTTACGGCCAAAACAGATTTCAAATATTTTCTTTCCTAAAACTTTTGTTACACTGTGTTCCTAACTATGACGTTTAAATGGGTTTTATTCATGCAGTACGCTATCATGAGCGCCTAACTAGCACAGTCATAGACTGTGGTAAATAATGATTGCGTAACAGAAAAAGGATAGCAAATAGTTTATATCTGGTTAATCTGGTTAAACTGGACAAACGCTCACAATCAAACACTGTATGGTTTCATTTCGATTAAAGGGATACTGCCAACTTAGATAGGGCTCCGGCCCCCTAAAAGAAATTTTAAACAAATATTTTTTTGATAAATTTCTATATTAATAAAAGCTATATTTTTGACCCCAATTAAGTCAAACCATCTCGGCCTTAAATTGAACAATATTTTAAAATTATATATTCTTAAACTACACATTTTATAGCTATTTTAATTAAAAAACCTTTGTTCTATCTATAACCGTTTCGGTATATATAAAATAATATGTCTAAAACATTGTGATTTTTTCGAGCGTCCCTTTTAGAGATTGTCAAAAATACTTTTGTCAAAAATACTTTTCAACAAAACCTAACTAAGTTTATCCCTTTAAGTTTTAATATAAAAATATGTTTTAAATGTGTTTTCATTAATCATTTTGTTGCTTTGGAACATGTGATTATGAAATAATACGCTTACTAATAGATAAGGTAAAAGATAGTAAAACCTGATATCTTTTTAAAATTGATTTATTATGTTAAATTAAATTAATTTAATTAAAGATTTTTCAGATATATATCAGCTTAATGAAAAAATAAAATGAATAAAATCTTTTTCGTTTGAAAATTAACATATTTGCCTTCAATAAAAATGATAACATTATTCTCCGATAATTTATTTATTCAAAATTTTGATTACTTGCAAAATTTAAACGAAAAATACGCTTTCATTTATATTAATTAAAATATTTATAATTAGAGATATTAAAAATTTAATTAAAATTACTTATACTTATTTCTATTACTGCTAGATATAAGTTATATTATTTTCAATTATAATAGCAGTTTTAGAATCAATATTATTTATGTTTAGTCGCCAATAAGTCTACGAAAACAAAGTAAAACAATTAAAGTTTCGCCGCGTTTCATAAAGGTTTGCCTGTTTTGGAAAAAGTTGTGAGAAATAAAACAAATGTCCAATGTTTTTGATTTACTATTGCCTTCTATTGAAATACAAATGTGTTTGAGTGTAATAACGATACCTCTTTATATATTTCCATTATCGGTTTCGTTATTAGTTTTGATGTGTTGTTTTATACCGTATGTGTACATTTCTTATTATAAAATGTACATATTTTAACATTTAAATTGTAGATAAATATATTAGATTTATATTTAATTTAGATACGCATTGGCTGTGTATTACGATCACGTCTTACCAGTGTTACCGTTGATTTCTGACACTGCAGTAACATTACCGGAAAGTTCACTGTTTTCGCTTCTAATTGATATAACTGCTATTATGAGTAATTATTATTAGTTTTGATACAATTTTCGTTAGATTTTAAACTGACTTTTCTTAAAAACATATATCGATTTGGCTTTATCTGTCTGATAATACTCCTCCTTAACATATAAATATACTTTAATTATTATTTTATTTTATGAGTGGGTATTAAGGCATTGTTGATTTAATATAAAGAATCTGATAATTATTTCGTATTATGGCAAAAATTATTTAATATATTAGTTTATACTATAGCTGACGTTATATTCTTCTTAATAACCTTTTTTATATTTTTTAATCAGTTTCGATCACAGTTTACATACGATATAAACAAATTGAATTGGAAAATACGGAAAATCATAATAATATTGATAATAATAATAATAAAAGTACGTCATATATATCAAAATTTTTATTGAAGAACGTAAATTTTTATAACAAGTTGTGCCATTATTTGGGACATACTATTCCAATTGGAATGATAATTATCGGTTACTGTCCAGTGACAGAATTCTTCTTTTGGCACCATTTCGGAGTATTTGTCGCATTTAATTCAGCTATAATTTACCAGATTATAATGGTATATAACTAGTAATAATGGTTTAGACCCTCTGGAACCTGTGCCTAAACCATATCTTCAGGCTCGGACTCAGACAATGGTTCTGAATTTTGAATGATGTTCTAAGATTTTGGATCTGCACTTGAGGTTTGAGGGTCGGGTTTAGCCTTGGATCCATTATATCCAATTTATTTTTCATATTAAATATAATTTTCCAAAATTTGTAGTATTTTAAATGTTACGAGTTTTGTTAAATTCCGATTCATTAATTTATTACTAACTTTGTTTTTTTATTCGATTTTATTTTTTAGTGAGAAGTAAATTTATAAAACTCTTTTCTTCCTAAAAATAAACTTAAATGATTGAATCTATTTTAATTATATTTTCAGCAATAAAATTATTAAAGTTTCTAGATTAGGCTCAGGCACAGGCTAAGGTTATATCTTTAATCCAGGCTACAGGTTTAGGTTTATGGTAAGCCTCAGCTTTCAGCTGGAAACTAAACCTCATCATGAATAGATATATCGTGTTTTTATAAAAAAATTTACCAATAAATTTAAAAAATTTTATTCAAATGTTAGGCATACTTAATGCTGGGATTAGCGAAGAAAAAGAACGTCGCCTTAATGGGAAAACTATGCGTTTTTATTAGCAAAATATCGTTAATCGCCTTTTGTTTAACTTGTGTTTTCTACTATTTGTCTTTCGGCGACATCTTTTTCGACAACAAACTTCGTCTTCTGTGGTCGAGTGAACAAAATGGATACGTGTATCACATTTTAAGCGCATTATTCGAGTGGATTACAGTGTTAACTATGACACCGTATTTCGCGATAATGGCCCTGATATTTAAAAATGTGAAATGGACTTCACTTAAAAATGTGCATAAATATGAGTTAGTTTTCAATAATAGACAAGAAATTGATTTGTAATGCATGTCGAATATTATAAGTTTACATTCAAACTGAACCAAAACCGATAATTTTTATTTTTTAGTCTTATTATTTTCAAATAGGAATAAACACTTTTTTTTAATAATTGATGAACTAGTGATAAAATGTTTGGATTACTTCAAGATTTTTATGTTTCGTGAAATAGTTGTTTAAATACAAAAAAGGTTTCAAATTTTTAATTTAAAAACTCTAATAATTTTACAAATTTTGTTTTCAAAATTGAACTCTTAATAAAATGCATACACACAGTGATTTTACTGTGTATAAAAAATGATGTATTATATAAACTCAATAACTCGTATAAAACCACAGAAAAGTTCACCTGAATATATCCATAATGCTATGATCTATTGTATACATTAGATAAATATTGAGAATATTGTCAAAATAATTTGGTTACTCAAACATGGACTCAAATTCAACAAATAATAGTAGAAAAAGAATATTTTATTACGAGTTCAATGGGGAACAGTTGCCAAAAGATGAATACGATAAGATAATGAATATAATCGATTCAATTACGTCATATATACCAAAACAGCAGACAACGCCTTTAAATCTGTGTACTCGCGAATTAACTGTAGACACATTTGGATCGGATTTAAAATCTAAAAAACTGGAAACTAATATTGAATTGATTACGATTATCAGCAACACATCAGAAATGAGTTTTCAATATTTATGTTCATGTTTGAAGAAGTTTTATGATTTGACATCAATGAATGAGCACATGAATCGCGAACACAATACCGCATTAACTCGAAGAATTCAATGTTCAATTTGTCGCAAGATTTTTAATGGTTGGCATCAAATGAGTGATCATATATATCGTGTGGCATATTTAAAACGTGATCTTAATTTACTTAATCCGTCAGAAGTAAACGAAAACTTCTTAATAAATACTGCTCTTTTATTATGATTTTTGAATTATTGGAAAACACTTTTCCAACTCATCTGTAAATGACATTTTGATAATTAATGCGTTTGTATTATTATTACGTTTTTTTATATTCGAATTTTTTAAGCGTTTTTAAATGTTTTTTTTCATATTAATAGGTAAAAATATAAAAAATTTGTTTTAAATGAGATTTGTTTTAACTTCGTGTACAATTTTAATTTTGCTTAAAATACACCATTACATTATTATTGAATTTATACAAAAATTTTAACTCATAAATTGAACGTTGCGTTTTGTAAACATTAAAATAAACTTCAATTGCGAATATTTCATTTTTAGTTCACTTTGTCCAAAGCTGCGATTCGATTTGGCATGTCTTTCCATTCTTCTATAGACCGGCCTTTAATAAGAATGTTTTTTAAATGATTCTATAAATTGCCAAATAAATTATCAAAAATGATCCATTAATGGTCTAAAAATGACTAGAATGGTATAACAACGACTAAAATAAGCTAAAAATGAGTCAAAATGACTTTTAAATATAAATCTTAGGTTAAAAATAATATTAATAAAACTATTTATGATTAAAATTAATCTCACACTTAATAATATTTGCTTTTATAATATATTTAATATACGCGAATATTTGCGTTTATTAGCGTCCGCGTACGTCATCAGATTTTTATTATCATTTTATTTTTATTTTAGATTTTTATAAACTTCAATTGAGAATTTTTCATTTTTATCTCACTTTATACAAAGTTAAAATAGATTTGAGATTTCTGTCTGTTCTTCTCTATACCAGTCTTTATTAAAGATATTTAATAAAGGATTCTATAAATGGCCAAATATATGACAATAATAAGCCATTAATAGTTTAAAAATGACTAAATTGGTCTATAATTGGCTAGAAATGTGCTATAAAGGTAAAAATGCGGGTCAAAATGACTTTAAAATATAAATTTTAGGAAAAAATATTATTAAAAATATTTCGGGTTAAAATTAATTGCACGCTTACTAATATTTGAAAACTTACTAATATTTGCTTTTATAATTTACTTATTATAAGCGTCTATTTGCGTTTATGAGTACGTCATTAAATTTTTAGTTTAAGGTCCACGATATTGTATTAACTACAGAGACTTATTTGGTTTATTTAAGATAAACTTATTTCGTGAAAGTTTTTTCTAATAATAGTTATGTTTGCATTTTGAAATAAATTAGGGCTGAGTTCGGGTCGAAAGTTCACATATCTAAAGCATGACCAGATAGTATAATCAAAATATTGGAAAGTGTGTCACAACTCATTCAATAACACTATTACTCTTTTTAATTGAAGAACATATATGATTAGGAATTTAATTGGGATAAACACTTTCTAATTATTTATTAATTAAAGTAAAAAAGTTCGCAAAATGAGTTCAAGAGACGTATCAAATTCATCAAACTATTATAACAGTATATATGGTGAATATTTTTATGAGAAATATGATGAACAGCGACCGAAAACACCTGATAATGAATACGATAATATATTGGATTTATTAGATTCATTGACATCATATGTATTACAAGAACACACATTGTCATCATCTATGGATACATTTCCAATTAATTTAACACTTCGCGGATTATTAACTGATGAGACATTTGAAACGAACATAAACCGTCCGAATGCTAGCAATACATTGATAATGAATGGTCAATATCAGTGTTCGGGTCAATGTTTGAGGAGATTTAACGATCAAAAATCTTTGAATGATCACATTTTTCGTGAACACAATAACAATAATAACATGACATCGATTCCTCTAATAAGATGTATAACATGTCACAAATTGTTTAATGATTGGCATGAACTGAACGATCATATTAATCGCGTGCGAGAATTGAAACGTGATATTAATTTATTTAATATAAACTCTTATTAATAAAAATAGTATTTCAAATAAACTGTTAATGAATTATGACGATTTAATTTTATTTGTTTTACATTTTTTGCTAAATAATCAAAATATAAAACATATCACGATTTTCACTAATAACTCCTGAAAAATTATGTTATTCCTGAATTTTCTGGATCAAACTTTTATTTTATAGCCGTTTTTGATTAAATCTTTTTCTTCCTAGTTTTTTATTAAATCCAATTTTGTACTGATTTTTAGCCAAATCACTTTAATAATATTAAGATTAAATTCCATTAGTAAATATAATGAGCAAAAACAAACTGACAGACATAGCTTCTTTTACAAACTGAGCTAAAAATTTAATTTACAGAATAATACTGAATTTAACCCTATTTTTGTTCTTCTTTCCAGAATTGACTAGTTTTTAATCCTATATAAATAATAAATACAGTAAAGAAATTCAGGTGAAGAAGTTTAATATAAGCTTATTTTGGGAAAATAGTTTAAGAGCTATAAATAGAATTGTACAATAGATATTAACCTTCAGATAGAAGGCTGTATTAAGTAGGACTGCTATAAATAACTTGTTTGACCAGTAATTCGCATATTTCTTACATATTATTGTAGCGTGAAAATAGATAAAGCATATTTGAAGTGGCATTAAAGTAAAGTTCGTCTAGTAATTAATATATGCCATACAGTGAACAAATTATTAACTATTTTTTAAAAGTTATTATAATTTAAAATTTATCAATTAAAATATGTGGTCAACGAAAGAGTATAGATGTGATAGTTTTGATAGATTTGGTGATGATTTGTGTGAATTAATATTACAATATTTGCCAATAAGTGATTGTTTTCGATTGCAATGCGTTAACAAACAATTCAATCATTTAGTGTTCAATAAACAATATAAACTTACACTATATGATGGGAAAGGTGTTTTGCATGGTAGAAATATCGGCGATTATCAAAATTCAATAAATAAAAAGCTAGTTATTAATTTCGGATTAAAAGAATTAAAGCCAACTGTAAATATCTATTTATTGAATTATGTTATGAGTAAATGTGTGAAAATTAATCATATTATTATACATGGAAACTGTTTTTTAAACGATCAAACAATTAATATAATAAGTAATTCGTTAATAAATATAAAGCATTTACGTATATATTATCCACATATTATATCACAACTAACAATGGATTGTTGGAACAGATTTGCATTAAAATGTCTTATAAACTTAGAATCAATTAAATTCAATCATTGTTTTAATCCTGATATAATTTCACCATTAATACTATTATGTCCTAAACTTAAAACAATATATTGCGACAGTATTGGCTCTTATATTAATCATTGTATTGATGCACAAACAGTATTTGGTTTGAATATCGATTCAGTCGGTAATTATTGTGCTGATGATCAAAGACTCATGTTATTTGCCGATAAATTCAAGTATCAGTTAAAAACATTACATGTTTATGTTTATTTATATGGGGAAATGATTTTTAAGACAGCTATTCATTTGACAAAATTTGAAAATCTTGAATATTTTTGCTGTCTATTTGTCGATATTGAAGATCAAAGCGAACACCAAAACGCGATTGAGTTAATAAAACAGATTGGTTTGAAATGTTTGCGTTTAAAAGTATTAAAGATAATTGATTTGGAAAAACCAGTAAAAGAAGCATTTAATAATGGGTTTCAATCGCTTGAGAAGTTAATTATAAAAGATTATAAACTATTCGAAAATTTTGCGTTTTTGCAAAAATGTGTTCATTTAACTCAATTAAAAATACTTATAAAATTCTGTAACCCAAATGCAATTGAGGAACCCATAGAACCAAATAGAAATGATATTTGGTTTACAAATATTCACATTTATTTACCAAACTTAAGGTATTTTGATTTTTGTGTTGTTTGGTATTTAGAGAAACAAGATTGCATTAATATTATGAAGCATTTAGAAAAAATTCCCAATTTAAGTGAATTAAAAATAGGTTCTTATTATGTGAGAGATTTTAATGGTCGAATCATTATAACTACAGATGACATTATCTCATTTATCCACAATTGTCTAACTATTAGAAGAATTGGTATTTATCCGAAAGAAACTGATATTAATAAAACTATAATAGAAGAATATAATGAGTCGAATAATAGAAAAATAATTATCAATACATTAGATATTTACGACTGATTAACTAAAGGCCTATAAAATTATATGCTTAGGCTTGAATAAATTTTTTTAAAAATGCAATTTTTTCGATGCAATAAATGAAATAAGGACCAAAATGGATGTTTTGTTTTGTTGTGCCAGCATTTTACTAGTAAGTATTGGAGTATATTTTTAAAATAATAAATTTTTATTTTTTTAATATAGAGTAATTTTTATTGAAAAGTAAAATAAGATACACATAAATATAGATTTAAAATCGTGAAAACTTATTTCATTATATTGTTTATTATTTAAGAAAAAGTTTGTTTGATTATTAAATGATTTAATAAAATATAAAACAATTAAACTTATTATCTGTTAATAGAAATTTTAATTAATATTTTAAATTTATATCAAATATTTGTGCTCACTTGATAAAAACGGAAATAACTCAGAAATAAACTTCCACACGTGAATCCGACTCTTTTTCAAACCTTTTATTTCAGTTTGTATTTTATTTCAATTCAAGTATGATTTTCTAGGTAATATAAAATTTTTTTATTAGTAATCAAATAAATTATGATAATCCTCATCCATAGCATGGAGAGTTGTCAACTGCATTGCGTCTATATAATAGTTTTATGGATTGTATGATTAATAAGCTCAATAAGCTCGGTAAACTGAGCTTCTATCTTGAGCTTAATTAACGTTAGGCTTGTAGCTTAAGCTTCATGCTCCTGAGCATTAATAATTCGAGCTTTAAGCTCAGTACAGTTCAAGCTAGCTTAAGCTCACCTTGAGCTTTTTGCCATCAATAGTGACCCTAAGCGACGTTAAAATGAGTGCGATTTTTTGTATTTTGCAGAATGCATTTCCCACTTAGAGAAATATTCCGTTCGTTTTAATATTATTACCCGACATATATATTAAAACACTTTGTGAAACCAAATTACTAAAGTTAGTTGCATGCGGTTGTCTAAACAATCTCAGACTATTATTATTAGTGCTGTTGATGTTTGATAGAATAAAGTTTGATGAAGAATAAGAGATATAAAGGTTTGTGCTAACATTTTTAATTTTGATCATATTATTCACATCTGATTCGATAACGAATAGAAATGAATTGATTTGTGGATTTGAAGTATTAGTTAT
>JAQGAW010001034.1:0-21997 GCA_034698025.1 Phthiracarus crinitus | reverse complement strand
AAAAGATTTGCGCACAAAATTCAATTACAGTTATAATAACGACTCATTATATCGAAGAAGCGAGAAATGCGTCAACAATTGCTTATTTAAGAGATGGACAAATAATGATTGAACAAAATCCAGATCTATTGCTCGAAAAGTATAACAGCAATACATTAGAGAATGTTCTATTAAAACTTTGCGAAACGAATAAAAAAGAAATTAAGGAATTAAATCCAGTTATTGATCATAATTTAAATAAAGCTGAAAATTCTGGTAATCTTATAAACATTATGAATATAAAAAATGGGTATGTTTTCAATATAATATCGAGAATAATCTTATATACACATATAAGTTAGGAATATTTATTTAGCAAAATCAAGCAATTTATTATTAAAATCTAATCAACTTATTTATAAAATTTGAAAATAGAAATAACATGACTGTCTTATTCTAGAAAATCAAAGGTAATTAAGCGTTTATGGGCGATGATAATAATAAACTTAATTAATCAATATCGTGGCAATCGTATGGTCACTATCTATGCCTTATTTACCCCTGGATTAACAATGTTATTCGCTTATATGACAATTCATAGGAAAGATACTACGATTTCAATACCAATTTTTAATTCTGAAATGGAAAATAATAGTTTATCTTTAGATAATATCAATTCATTTAATAGTAAAGTAGTGGACATGTATATCCATCACACAGAATACTCTACCATTGAATCACATAATAATCGATGGCAAATCAAAAGTTGGAATTTTGATACCGAATACATTTACGAAACATATTAAAGATATGTTTTTGAATAGAAATTATAGTAACACCGAATTATCGGAAAAACATAACATAAATGTTTATTTAGAGTTATCAGAATTACCTCACATTAGAACAATTCCTGAATTGCAAAAAATCTATATAAGTTTTATTAAATCTTATTTGTCGTCAATCAAACAAAACCCTTTGATAGGTGAACCACCGCTCGAACAAACTTATTTGTATGAAACCTATAATAAGAATGTAATTGACTTTATTATTCCCGCTCTTCTCATATTCAACTTAATAGCTATGTTGTCAGCTATGACTGGTCAATCAATTATTAAAGAAAAAGAGGACAAAGTTCTAAAACGTGGCATAATCGCTGGTGTGAACAGTTTTAGCTATTACTTCGCTCATTTATGCATAAAATTATTTCTACTGATACCTTATGTCATATTAAATATGACTTTAATGTATCCAATTTTTAGCGAATCTAAAACATCGAACATATTTCTATTATTCCTTTTTTTATATATGACCGGAATAACCGCCATAACATTAGGCTTTTTTATATCAGCATTGTTGCCAAACATAGTATCTGCTATTGTATTTATTTGGTTGAGTGCAGTATTGTTTTTATTTCTTGGTGGATGTTTTTGGCCATTGGAGGCAATGCCTAAAATTGTTCAAACCATAAGTCCATACATATTACCCGTTGTTATTCCCACAAAATCATTGCACGGCATATTATATAGAGGTTGGAATTTTGATCATTACTTGGTTTGGATCGGTTTTCGATCAAACTTATTGTTTTCAATTACTTTTTATATTTTAGCCATTGTTTACTCTCATTTTCAGTTTTTTAAATTATACTAAAGTTTTAATAAAATTGGAATTTAATGTTTTTATGTTATAAAACTTTGTTAAACAGATTTAAATAATATTTGTTATGTTAATAATTACAGAATTATATTTCCACGATAACAATAAAAATAACGCAAGAATACGATTTTAAGTTGGAAACCTCATTATCATGAATAATGAGGATTTTGGCAGGATTTTAGTTTTCAATCAATCTTATTGTTTGCAATAGCTTTTCATAGTTTAGCTGTCGTTTTCTCTTATTTTTAGTTATTTAAATAATACTAATATAATTTAGTAATTTAAATATATTTAGATAAACAAAAAAGTGGTATTTATAAATAATTGATTTTTAGAATTATTTTTGAGAAGATAAATAATTAGTGATTTTCGTTGTCAGTCAGATAAAAATTATAAAATCGGAAGTCATATTCGGTCAGAACAAAACATTTTCTTAGTTATAGTGTACAGTAATCGTTCTAACTTTTGATTAAGTGTCTCACTTGACCGAAGCTAACTTTTAATATTTGATTTAAGTCTGTCAGTTAATTAGATTCAGACATTAACTAAATAATATATTCTTGGTTTGAATTATATTAAAATTATATCTGATTAAAATTAAACTTTATAAGCATTTTTAATTTAATAAAATGATCAATTTATTCAAAAAAATACATATTATTTTCGACAACATTTTTTACTCTCGCTGTTGTTTATACTCATTTTAATTTTTTAAAATTATACTTAAGTTTTAATAAAATTAGAATTTAATGTTTTCTTTTATAAAACTTTGTTAAACAGTATATAATACAGTAATGTTTTTGCTTTAAAATGTTATCTTAATATATCCCCATAATAGCAATAAATTCTAGGCTAGAATACTATTTTAAGTTGGAATCTCTTTATCAGTAAAACCCGAATTTGCAGGTTTTGAGTTTCAATCAACCTTATTATTTTTCAATAGCTTCTTATTATAATAGTTTAACCTTTGTTTCTTCCATTTTCCGTTATTTAAATTACAAGAGAAACCCGCGTTAACCTGCGGTGATTGTTGCCCACAATTAATACATAAAGCACTGTACTCTATTATACTCTATAAGAAAGTTTTATTATGTGTTGTCAACTGTAACGATTATGCAAACACAATGCACACAAACATATCAGCATTTTAATAGATTCAGTTTTTAAGATAGTAGTCTATATTTTTGAATAATGGAGTTAAAATATAAAATATGCTAAAAATGAGCCAAAAATGGTAAAAAAAATGTCAATAAATGAGCTAAAATTGGTCTAATAATGTAAAAAAAGAGCTTAAAATAGTCTAAAAATGACAAATAATAAACTATAAATTTGGTTATAATAATCAATATTAAAATTGGCTTTAAAATCTATTAAATAGTGATAAAATAGGATATAAATGGATCAACTATTTTTTAAAATAACATTATTATAACTGAATGCTAAAACACAACTGAATTAAAAATCACAAAACACTTTTTGAAGTGATATTTACAACAAAATATTATAAAACTTTAAAATTTTTTCTTTAAAACAATATTTTGTAAAAGTACAAACTGCTTAAAAACAAAAATAAAATATAGTTTTGCAACAATATAATGATTAATAAATAATTTAATTGCCAAAAAAATATCTAATAAAGAAAAAATTTCACTATACATTGATTAAAAAAGAATATAACACAAAGTGAGCTCATTATGAATGTTCATACTCTTTCTAGTTTTGTATGTTTTATTGAATTTTTTAGCTGACTTTTATTAAAAACGACAAGCATATGGTTGACACTGTCTGTCTGTCTGTCCGACCATCTTTCCCTAAATGGATATTCTCATTTTTTTATATTATTAAAGTGATTTTAATTGACAGGAGTCTTTTAAAATCATTCATTGCTGGGAATAATTTTTATGGAAAAAATAAATTGTTGTAAAAATTCATTTTTGTAAAAATTTGTTGATAAAATTATTTCACTGTAATATTGCATTGTTGGAAAAATTATTATTAAAAATTTCGTTGATAAAAAAATTCATTGTTTAAATTTAGAGACACTAGACTCAGTACCGCTGTTTGGATGATATCTTTACTGAATTAATGAGATGAATTCTTTAACCATTAATAACACTGTATTCAAATTGACACAATATAAAAGTGGATTTATTAGCTTTTTTAAATATTACCAAATACAGAAAATTCGTTTATAATACAATTGATAGATTAATACTGCTATAATAATACTGCTTCAATAATGTTATGTTTACTGTTTAAATGCTGATGTAATGAGTTAATGTTGACTTCTTAGACTATATGCTAACACTGAAAACTCTTAAATAGACAAGTTAGTGCTAAGATAGTCAGTACTGAGCTAAGAGTTATACAAAATAATAAGGAATATAAACTAATAGTAAGTGCAGAACATTGAGTGTTACTTATGGGTCACTACAAATAAAATTCAATGCTCTTCAATATGACTGATCCAGTATTGTTAATTTAACAATTTTTCAATGGATACGTTTGTTACAGTAAATTACTTTCGTTTACCTGTTACTGATTTTTTATATCACCAGTGAATACTTCGATATAACTGACCCTTCGATGATAATTTCATCGTTTTTTCATAATCTATTCATAGATAAGTTTCATCAAATTTCCACCCCAATTACCTGTTCCAGAATTCTCAATCATTAACGGTTTGTGGCGTACATTTCACACAATAAAGCACTTTGCTATAATCCAGTGATGATAATTTCACCGTTATTTTGTTGGATACGCTAGTTTTATCAAATTTTCACCCAAATAGCTGTAACAGAAATTCTATATCACTAATGATTCCGTTAATAGTGGTGAATATTTCGCATAGTTAACCACTTAATTGATTTGTGGTGATTAATTCATAATTTTATCGATTGATTCATCAGTTTCAATGAAATGCCACTCCAGTTACATGTGATCGATTGTTTTCTATCACTAGAGGTAGTGGTGGCCACTCGTTATCTTTTAGAATATTGCGATACGTTTCTCGAAGAAACATGGAATAGAATATATTTTATATTTTCTTTATTTTTCTGCGATTAATAAAACAGTTAATGTCTTTCAACTATGCATAAAAAATTTTTTGGGAATTGTCAATAGTTATAAAAGATTTAGAATAAGTGTGTTTTTTAAATAATATATATTATTTTTCTAAACAATGTTAATATTTTTGAGCACATTCTAAAATAATAAAAATTTTGTTGTTATAAAATAATATCTTAAAACTAGTCTACGAGTAATAAAACCTCGATTACATCAAACACTAAACTAAAACTATTTTTTAGTTACTAATTAATTATAACTTATGTCCAAATGCTAAAAAACAACTGATTGCTTAAAAATAGAATAATTTTACTATAATAACGCTAAATTTATTGTGAAATCCAATAAAACAAATTTAAATCAAAATTTAAATTTGAAAGATTTCTATTTTAATTGAAATCTTTCAATATTTATTAAAATGAAATTAGACTTTATAAGATTTTTTCTATTTTAATGCTTGGCAGACAATATTTGATCACATACTTAGCACATGATTCAATTTTTTTGCATATAAATCTCAAATGAAAGCACATTTTTCTCAATAATTTTTAAAATATAAGCCTTTAGAAAATTTTTTCTATATTTTGGGTCAACCGAAAAGATAATGTTTGAAACCCTCTATTGTATTGTACTTCAATAGCAGCATATCATATGTGAATTCATTAGAAATTTAAAAACTCAAACTATTTTCATGGAAAAATACTTTTTATGTGATAATCTTACGAAAAAAACTAATTCTACAACGAAATTCTACTAAAGCACATGTATTTTCAGACGATTTCATCATACAATTGTGTTCATTAGAGTGATGTCATATTACACCGTATTTTCAAACCACGTGTACATCAGATTACTATCACGTGAACAAATATTCTTATTATATTATTCATTTATAAGCTGTTCGTTCATTTTTCATTGAAAAAGCTATATTAAACTTTATTAACGCAAATAAATAAACAAATATTGACTCAGTTTTTTAGAATTGCATTATATCTTCGAAACGTTATCAATAATCATATAGAAATACGTGACATATTGCGCGTATTGAACGATATGTAATAAAACAGCTGTTCAAAGCATGCATAAACTATTTTTAGCGTAATATACAAAAATTATTGTGATATTTTTTCTAACATCTCTAATAATTTAATACTGTAATTATTTTATATTAGCAATAGAATTAATTTATGGATAAAGAATAATCCATAACGCGTCACATCTAAATAAGTCACAGTTAATTAATTGTAAATGCAATTTCTATTTATCTAACAAAGTATTATTATAATTGTCTATTCGATCAAATATCGCATCATAATCTATATTTTATAAATATGTGTTAGAAGTACTGCGTTATTAAATAATGATGGGATAAAACTCTATTCTGCTGATCTTGAGCTTGAGTCTGCAACAGCTGAGCCTAAAATCAAGAAGTATAAAACTTTCAAAGCTACAGCTTTAATCTTTTATCTGTAACTGTAAAGGTTAAAAAATTTTTTTGACGTAATCTGTACTTAAGTGATATTTATTGAATTAGAATATATCAAATAATTAAAATGTTCCATACTATGAAGAACTTGGCATTTTTTGGGGTTATAAATAAACTCTTCGAGAACATGAAGCTCAACTTTTAAAAATAAATAAGCCAAATGAGTAGAGCTTTTGAGCTTTATTTTCAGACAAATCTATTATTTGAGCTTATATTGTGTTAGATCTAAACACGTGATACGGCTAGACTTTAAGGAGTTTAAAAAGCTTTATTTAACTGCAAACTTAATGTATAATTGATTTATTGCTGAGTTTTATCCAAAAAAAAATCTAACACAAAATTAATATTTTCAATTTAACAAATTTTTATTTCAATTCTTTTTGCTTAAAAAATTTCGATCTTATATTTACAGAACCAAAATGTGCTTTTTTTAACAAACAAAATTTATTAAAAATAATAATAAAAAGAAATAATAATCCAATGTGCTCTTAAATAATTTAATTTACAAATGATGAACAATAAATGACTATAAAAAGCAGATAATGTCGCGATATTTAAAACCTATCATCAATTTTTGCCATATCCTGATGAGATTTATTAATACTGCATTTCCAACCGATAATAAAACCCAATTGACATTTGCTGTACTCTTCCGAGTTTTGTTTAAGCAAGTCTTTGTAGATTAAGTCGATTCTATTTCCCAATCGCGCGATCAATTGTCCACAATATGGAGCATTCATTACTTCTTTCGTGTACTGTTTAAATATTCCACTTTTAATGTCCTGATGGCGTAATTTCATTTCGAATTGTGTGGGAGGTATATGTGGCACCGCTTTCATGTAATTTAACATTTTGGTTGTGTACGTATCGCACCATTTTTCCGATTCGTTTTCAACGTTCATTTTGTTGTAATTGCTATCATAGTTCGTTTTGACTTCATTCTCGCCTATCGTTTCAGTGATGTGTGGCATTTTGTCCGTAAGTTTTACTTAACGAAATTTCTGTAAACTTAAGAAAATAATAAAATTAAGTAAGAGTTAAATAAATAAAATAATTAACTTTACTGTAAATATTAAACACTATTTTATATGTAATATATTGCATACCAGTGTATGTAATGTATTATTTTCAGGAAGTATGTTACGAAATACAACTGAACAAAATTTTATCAATTATTTAATATATTTTGGTAATAAAATAACTTTTTTCCGTAAAAGCTCTGATAACAAAATCAAGAGTTTTAATTTTAAGTTTGCAATACAGTATAGCCTTATATACGCGAAGGAAGCAATGTTTGGGCGTGTTTGCAGTTTAATGTACGTGTATGTGTAAACTCGTGCATCGTGTGTGTGAGTTGTTCATTCAATTCACTGTATAACCGAAAAATTCAGTAACAATTCATTAGATGCTGATTTATACGCATTTATCAAGATGTTTGATATTGTAATGCTTTAATACACAAGTATGTGTGCATATTTCAATTTGAATTCAATGCGTTGATTAGATTTATTTAATAGAGTAAACTATTTTCATAAATTATTTCATTAGTGTTTATTTCGCTGACTGTAAACGCTCATCACATTATATTTTGCTGTATACCAATTTTATTGGCAAAGTTGCCAACACGTGGAAGGATAGAATAATGCCAATTTTAATTTTAAGGCACACCTTAAGAACTCGTATTTATAGTAACTTTTTATTTATTTGTTTTCTTGTGCACTCACGAGGCTTTATTTTTTATCTGATTAATAAATTTTTCGAAAATTATAGCAATCGTTTAAGTTATTTTTATTGGTAAAAATTTATCATTACCGTATATGAAATGTTTTTACGAAATAATGGTCAATATTAAAAAAATACATGCAATTAAAATTAATTTATTTTAAAAACTAGTTAAAACCAAACAGGATATTGTAATACTAATCGACTGTCTCGTATCCTTGGCAAGAATGTTGATCAATAATCTAAGTGGTGATAAGCACGTGTCTTACGATTTTTTGTGCGTGTCATAGCAAAGCATGTAATGCCGGTTAATCGCTCATTGAAACTAAAAAGCTCTGCATCACATATAATATATTTTTCATTAATAATTAGGTCTGCTGTATAGCTGCTTATATGCTACTAACTTTATTTATTATATGTTTATATTGAATTTAAAATAAATTTTATTTTAATAATCTCTTGTATAAGTTTAAAATTTCAATCGGACATAGTTTGAAACTTTTGTTTTCAATAAAATAAGTATGTATTTGCTAATGTATGAGAAGTCAGTTCATTAATTGCTGACGAAGGTGATAGTGATCGCCGAAAGCTCCAAATAATACAAATAAAGTAAATATTAGAGATTAGCATTTTAGCAGTTAACTTTTAACCCAAAAAGTTAAGTGTTAAAATTCTGAGGAAGTTAAGTTAAAAGTTAAAATATTTTTAATCGTTGTGGTTAAACTATTAACTAAAAGTTAGCCTTTAACTTTTAACTCGTAAACAAATATTCAAAACTATAAATATATGAATAAATATATCCATAATAACTGTCAGAATAATTGAATTTAATAAAACTTTTTAAGACAGTATTTTTATTTTATTAATATTTATAGTTTTAGGAGAGCACTCTCCATCATCAGCATTATTAAACTCTGCCAATGTATGCGAAATCAGTTTGTTGTTTACTGATGAAGGAGAGAGTGCTCCAAATATTAATAAAATAAAACAAACTGTTTTAAAAGGTTTTATTAAATTCTATAAGCTTTTAATGAATATTTTGCGAATAAAATTGCACAATTTAATTTAACGTAAAAATATAAGATATGGGGTCTTTGTTCGAATTAAATCTTTAAATTTTCATTAGAGTTTAAATAAAATAATTTTAAAAAATTTTAATATAGTGATAAAATTAAGTAAAATTTAAAATTGAAGATTATTAAACCTTCAAAATAGTGCGACTACTGTGAAAGAACCTGTATTATGATTGTAAATTAATTGGAGTTGAAGTCAGTTTTATAAGTTTTATGTGAGTTGTTTTGGAGTTGGTGGGAATTCTTAATGGAGTTGGTTTCATTTTGAGCAAATGTTTTTTTTAATTTCTATCCTTTTGCGTTAATTCTTAACTTTTTGCACTAATGTTGGTAAAAAGATTGAGCTTGAGCTTAAACAAATATAATGTGTAGAGTCTCAAAATAATAGCATTTATTACATATCAAATTAGCGCTATAAATAGTCTAAAAATGAACCAAAATAGCATTAAAATTAGCATTTGTTTTAAATAAGAATTTCCAATAAATCAATGAATAACTTTTATTTAGAAAAGAAATTTTAAAATTTTATGAAATAAATTTTTTGTTTAAGAAATATCCTTGATAATTTTTAAATAATTTTTATGGGGTTCGAAAAAATCATCAGATTTTATTAAATCAGATTCGAAAAATAGCATTATAGCTATTATAGCAATTATAGCAATAATAATTAAAAATAGCAAAAATAGCAATAATAAATGGAGTTTAAACGATTCCATTTTATGTATTTCGCGTGCATACAAAAATTCAGAGTTATAGCTTACCAAATAAAAAAGTAGGAAATGCTATAATTTTGCGGCTTTATTAATGAGTTATAGCCTTATCAGTCAAAGTAAAGCGATTTCAAACATAGTAATGGAAATTGCATGTTATTGGTATGTTTTTTTTTGTTTTTTAAGCGAATAATTAGAAAATATTATAGTACATTGAAGCAACATATTTTCTTCGCAAAAAAATTAAATTTGTTGACTATAAAAAGCGAAGTTATATTAAAATTAAAAATTAAATCAACGTTTTTTGAATCCTAAAATTTGCGTATTTTCACATTAAACAATTTAAATCTTTTATATCGTAATATATATAGAAAATTTTATTGTTCTCATTACATTAAATTTTCATATTTCTATTTCAATTAATATCATTGCTCTCTTGTTTTTTATTTAATTAAAATTCTTTTTATTTGATTCTCATTTTATTTTATTCAGTCTTTTATTCTCACAATACGTATAACATATAGCGTGTATCGCGTATATATCGTATGAACATCTTAATCACATTTCTATGATGTTTTCATTTACACACCACTTATTATAGCCTTCTCTACGCTGATATCGTCAACTTTACTCCACTTTCCGAGCAATTGTCTGCATCTCATTTGGTTCGCACACTAAACGATCTTTTTGGTCGCTTTAATGAACTCGCGCAGGTTTTTTATTTATTGTCAATTATTTATATCATGACTTTTTCAATTTAAAACTCTCTAATAAATCTTAAACATTTTAATAAAAATCAGGCAATAATTAAACTTAATACAAAACGAGGCAATAGTTTTTGTTGCAAATCTTTAAAAAAATTTATAGAAATCAATTTCAATAGGTTTAACACTTTAAACAACTGTTTTAGTCGTTTATTTGATTTTACAGCGCAGACAGTACAGTCAAAAAGTTATGTACAATTGAAAAGCTCCGAAAATACTGTACTGTCTACGCAAATATTTATGGATGAACACAAGTTGTAAATGAAATTCCAAATACAGAATAGTTCAGCTTTTTTGCAACAAAAAAAAATATTTAATTAAATTGATATAAATTTTTATTTTTCCATTTTTAATAAATTATCATTTAGAATCCAATTAATTAAAAATATAGATATAAAATTAAAACTAAATTAAATTAATATTAAAATATCAATATTTTAATTTTATTAAATGAATATCAGCGAAAACTTTATTGTAATTTTAGTGTGGAAAAATTAATGATAAATAATTGTTGAATTAGCAAAATACGGCTAACATCGGTAACAAATGTTGCCATTCGTTAAAATAGTTTAGAATTAAAGTTATATGCAAGGGGCAAAATATTCTTTGATCAAAGAAAATCAAAGAAATTTATTATTCTTAAAGAATTATTCTTTAAAAAAATAACAAAATTTTTAAAATATTCTCAAAAAATTTCAAATAATTTCGAAGATTCTCAAAGAAATTTTCTTGTTTATTATATTATTATGATAAGCATTTTAAATATAATTTTCACCAAAATCTAATGTTGAGTTGCTAATTTTTATGAATTATACTACAAAATGAATCAAACATTTAGGATAATACACACTTATATTATTTCTGTTCCAAGAATTATCAAAAAGTTTTTAATTTCTAAAAGATTTATCAGAGAATTTTGCTATTATTCTAAATTAATAAATTTTAAAATTATTCAAAGATTAATCAAAGACTTTCTGTCAATTTTCTCAAAGAATATTTTACCCCATGGTTAAGTGTTTCTGCATTTCTAATAAAATATTCATTTGTAATCGTGTTTGTGCATTTTAAAAATTTTATAGTAAAAGCTAGCAATTTTTGCATAAATAAGTCTTCATTTTTAAAATTTTATAATGTCTAAACATGAATCATAAATCATTTAAATTCTGTTTTCGATTCATAAATCTTTGCGTAAAGTGATAGATGTTTACAAGTTTGAATCATTCGTAGAATTCATAAAAAGTTTTGTTAGCAGTTAGCTTAGTTTAATTTTGTTGACTAATCCCCTTTACTATATATAAAGATGCGGGCGATTCTTAATTTGTAGGCTTCTTGTGATGACCCTTAGCAATACCCTGGAGAGAGGAAAATCAGTTTTAGGATATGAATACATGTACTCTTTTAATAATTTTATTAAGAAGACTTATCAAGAAAACCATATTATTAACCTTAATTAAACTATTATTAAATATCACTGACTTTGTTAAACATATTGGTCAGTGTTAATTAAAAAGAATTTATTTATTGTGTGTTATAACTTGTGTTTATTTTACATCTGAAAGTAAAAGTAAAATTTTTTGACAATAACATTCGCTTGAAGTAAAATGAAAAGAAAAGTAAAATTAAAAATGGAAAGAAAAACAACACTAGTTTTAACGAATTATGATTGAAAACAATTTTAATTAAATGAAAAAATGGCATTTTGAGTAACTATTCTTTTTCTTTAGTAAGTGAAGAATTATTGCTTTACTTTATCATCGAAACATGGATATGTAAAAATGATAACACTTAATATTTCCTAAATTTAAAAAAACCACAAAAAATTTAAATGATTTTCAGACAATTTAAAATATTTAAATAAAAGTATTTTTCAACTAATATACCAAAAAAATAATAAAAATATTTAAATTTTTGATTTAGTAGAATCTAAACGTTAAAAGTCGAGTATTAGGTTAACTATAACTTTATAATAAAATTCAAATTTTAATAAATCATTTAAAAAATGAAAAATAAATAGAATTCAATAATCTTTTTTGACTTATAATCGTATTCATATGCGTACAATCATTTATTACAAATGACAAAAATCAGTTGAACATAGTTAGTGGATTGAAACTATAATATAGACGTTTATTAATGTTGTGCGTCAATAATTATAAAGAGAAGATCAATAAATTTCTATTATTAACATTATTTATTATAATATGTTAAGATGTTAAATAAATTAAATAAAATGTTAAACAGAAATAAAATATAATAATTTCAAATAAGTTTTATATTGTTTGTACACAGCAATCATAGATTTGCGTTTTGGTAAAAAGGTAAAATGATTTTTTTTAAAGAAATATATGTAATAGATTGTCATTTTTCCTAATTATTTAATTTTTCTAATATTTAAAATAATTTCATTGTAAGCATTATATTTTGAAACAATATTTTAATCATTAATCTCATAAAATCTGTTTTGCAAAGTTTCTTAAAGTGATAAATTTATTATTATGCTGTTTAATGAGTAAACATTATTTTATATATTTTTAAATGCAAAAATGCTTCAAATAGTTAAAATACACAATCTTGAACCAGATTAACGTCTGTAAGTTTTAAATTGTGCCCGCCCTGAACCTAAAACCCGAACCAATTCAATAAACTAGGTAAAAAAACTTGTAAAATACTTTGCCGCTTTTAAAATTTATTTTAAATAATAGATTTTTTTTCTTTAATAGGTTTCCATTGTGTTTAAATTAATCCATATAAATAAATTAAAAAATTTTATACGTATAAGGATAAATTTAAAAGTTTGCCACTTAACTAGTAAATAAAAGTGGAATATGAAATTGGAAAGTTAAACATAATTGAAAGCCAGTCTCAATTTAATTTAATAATGAGAAACAAAGCTGAAACATAAAACATATTATGGCCGTTAAATTTCTTTATACTTTGTTAAACAATATAAATTTGTAATAACAATACATGCTTCAATATACTATAAATACAATAATTTTAATCTACTAATTTTATAAACAATTTATAAATAAACTATAAATAATCAATGGTTAATTTTCTTCATTAGTCATTAATAAAATGTTGGAATAATCATATCTTTTGCCATCTTTGAAATTATTTGGATTATAGCTGAACAAAATAATACAATTTAAAGACTTAAAATGTTGAAAATTAATAATTTGGCCAATTTTATTAGACCTCGAATCAAATGTCCAAACTCGCAATTATCTCCATTCTTTTTACATGCAAAAGAAGAAGGGCATAAATGGGAAAATAAAAATTTTAAAATGCCAAATCAAAATGCATTTGTGAGCCAAGATTTTCCGTTATTTACAGCAATGGCATTCCCTAAAGCCCTTAATAAACAGCGCCTCGTTATTGCGGGTAAATTGATGTCAACGATTTTTGCGTTTGACACTGACTTGGAGCTAATGATTACAAATAATGATGTCAATCAAATCAATAGTTATGCAGATATTGCGTTGAAAATTCTGGAAAATAAAACATTTGATAAAAAATATGTAACACTTAATGCAATGAATAATTTTTTAGAAGAGATAAGAGAGAGTGCGACTGACCATCAATATAAAATTGTAATTATTTCGTTTCAACAATACTTTTTGGTTGATAGATATTTGTCTGTTAAATTCAATATTCCAAAGAGAGTTCTCCCATTAAACAGGTATATATTAAACTAACGGTGAAATATTTGTGAAAACCTGAACAATTTTGTTGAAGATTTTTGGCTAATTTGTCTTTTAATAAAATATTTCTAATTAGTATAAATTAAGAAAATAATACAACGTGTTTAATTTTATTGGAATTTTAGTATTTTATTCTACATAAAATAAGATTATCTGTTTTCATTTAGATATTTTGACTTAAGTCGACCGAATACAGGCTTTCTTCAGCTCATAAGTTTAGTCGATTACGCGCAAGGCTTTTGCATTGGAAACGCATTTTACCACAAAGATATAATAGCGCTCAGCAATGTGTCAAACGATTATGTATGCCTCATCAATGATATCCTTTCTTTTCCAAAAGAATATCTTAATTTTGAGCTTAAAAATTACGTTATTTGTTATTCTGCACATAACAAATGTAGTTTAAATGATGCAATCGATGCAACTATAAAATTAATTTACGATAAAGAAAAAAGCATGTATTTTTTAGTAGATAAAATTAAAGCTAACAAAGATCTATACGATAATAATGTTAAGCTATGGATTGAAGGATTGTATGATTTGATGTATGGATCGACTAATTGGCAATATATTTCTGAACGATATTCGAATCTTAATTATAACTCAAGTGATACCATAGAAAACCGTATAAAACAAATACAGCATGACTCACATGAATTCGATTTGAAAATGCATTGTCCATTCGATATTCGAAGTGATTTGGATGAACTATTCGGCGACTTTGGATATTATTGGAAAGTGGAATATAATAAAGTTGCGTAAATTGTTGAAATATTTACTATTAAATTTAATTAATAAAATTGAAATTTAAAATATAATTTTACATTACTATTGCATAATTCTTAATAAGTCTCAAGGTTTTTAATACACCAATTAAAATATTTCGATGATCATATTTCGATAGCAAAACTCAATCAAATCAATTAAACGCTTTAATTGTTGGTTGGTTTCAACTTTCGTTATATTAGTTGTTAATTAACATTCAAAAATAATATATGTGTGAGAAAGACATTTTTAAAACTCAAAAAGAATGTATTTCTCGCATTCGGGACTAAAAAGGATTTTAAGTGTTAATAATAAGTCTGTTCTTCCAAAAAAACTTTATGTAATGTTTGATTTTTGAATTGGGATTAATACGATAAAATTGTATAAATTATTTTGTGCTTATTTAGTTTGGTTATGTTTTGATTTGTTTCATAGATTTTAATTACCTATTAAATTTTAAAAGTTTTCCATTGAATTTCACTGAAAATATATTTTTTCATAATATACTACTAAAATTTTTTTAATCGCATAAGATGTAAATTAAATATGAATAAATAAGGTTATAGAACTGAAATTCATGTTAAATTATATTGCAAAACTTTCAACAAAATTCGAGGAAAAGGATTATATTATAAACATTTGAGTCAATTTATTTGTAATTTTTATATACATCAATAAATTTTCATAACAATAAAGAGAAAAATTTTAATATTATTCGTACAATAATAATAAAAAGTTATTTTCTGTCATATTATCAATCGATATAAAATTAAAAATTATATGATTTATGACGCAAGTTATTTTATTAATTATGAGTGGAAGGACATTTGACGGTTAACACCAATAGCATTGAATTCAGCATAAAACGCAATGTTGATTTGAGGGTTCGCATACTATTGTTAGGAGACACCCCCTTGGCGGTCTATCTAGAAAATATTTGTGAGAAAGGTATCTGTTTGTGGTCGTGTGGATAGTGGGAGGGAAAGCGGAAAGGAAGAGATGTGTGAAGATATGTTGGGAAGTGGATGGCTGGAAGTTAGGGATTGCCGGAAGATGTAACATGTATGGTTGCCGGGATGTTTGGAAGGTAGCAAGGAGGTTGGAATGTCGGAAATGTAGGGATGGACTTAAGAAAAGGATGGCTGGAAAGTGAGGAATTAAGGATTTGGTGATGTACTTTTTGTAAATAGTACTTCAATCAGTGTTTCGAGAAGTTTTATTCAATGGGTACTTAGCTTTCACTCTTAATTTTTTTCATTGCCTAAAATATATTAAAATACTTGAATAAATATATTCTCATAAAAAGAATGTAATATTATGTGCGTAATTCAATGCGTCATTAATAGATTTTTTAGGGTGTAACTAATATCATAAAAATATAAAGAGTTCTTTACTTGTAAATCAATGCATTTCTTGTTAATTACTTCACAGTTTTTATTAGTAATTTAAAAGTTTGATATCATTGCGTCTTTTAGTATAAGTACATAATTTTAAGGAAAATTTTCTAAAATAATCTGAAAGTCATAAATCATGTCATATCAAGTTATTCAAAATTAATATAAGTTAAGCTCCAGTTTATGAAAGGATTTACTTAAATATTTGGTTTCATAACATAAAATAGTAATGGCAGAAGTAATACATAAGATTTCTTTTATTGCGATTGTGTTACTAATTTTATATACAATCAAAAAGATTTACGCTTTATATTCAAATCTAAAACACTATCCAACTGGTGTTTTCCCATTACCAATATTTGGAAATTTATTACGTGAGTTCAAACCTGAGAATTATAAACATTTTGATTTTAAAATAATTTTCCATTAATGAATAGATTTACTATTAAACTTGAATCGACATCCGGTGTACTATTTGAACAGATTGGCTAAAAGATATAATGGTTTTTACACTTTTTGGTTGGGATCACATCCGATCATTGTTGTAACTGATTATAACATTGCGAAAAGTTTGTTAAACAAAAATGAGTTTACCGGTAGATTTGATGAATCGATTCAAAAAAGATTTTATGAATTGTTTTTCACTAAAATGTTTATATTTAATAATTATGATGAGGAATGCAAAGTAATGCGAAAAGTATCGAAAGAAGTTATCAGGTAATAGTCTACAGGTCCTCTACCAGGGTTTCCTTCAGTGGGAGCAGATTGCGCTTTTTCTGATGGAAGCCCTGATTCCTACACTACCTCACTATCGTTCTAAAACAGGATTCCACGAAATTAGAGCGAATGCAATACCGCGAACGACATTAGCGCGAACTTAGTTAAATTAAATTAATAATTGTTTAAAATAAAAAAATACAAAAATTAAATATAAATTAATAATTATTCAATTAATATTAATGCTTTCGCGTTAACGTCGTTCGCGCTAATGTCGTTCGAGGTAACGTCGTTTGCGGTATTGCATTCGCGCTAATATGACACGTAAGAACCTTATATTACCCTACACGACGATTTGTTTAATCTAATAATCATATTTAAATTTGAATAATTTTAGGAAATATCTACTAACTAACAGATTATCTGTAAATATTAACGATATCGTGACCGAAACTGTTGAAATAATGATTAATAAGGAATGCGGAAAAGAGTTTATGCCATATTATTATATCGATAGTATAATTGTTCGGTTATTAATTCGATCATGTTTTGGAGAAAATGTTTCATTTGACTCACCAGTAATTTATCAAATTTTAAACAATTTCGAATTAATTCAAGAAAAGGCTTTCAAAATAATTGCGAGCCATTATATGCCTGTATTAAAATTATTTCATAATAATTCGGCACAAAATTCAATAACAAACGTTACAAAAGATTTGATCCGAAAATGGTATGACAACAGTCTTAAATCATATTGCAGTGATAGCACTGAATCATTTTCGCATTTATTATCTTCGATTAAACTTCGTTTGCTAACAACGGATGAAAATAATAAGTATGAAGAATATTTCAATGAATCGAATATGATTGCAGTGTTGGCCTCTTTATTTTTTGGTATGAAATTATCATTAAAATCAATTTTATTTACTATTAGACTGACCAGAAAATTGGAACTTTATTAAATTAGCAAATGCTTTGTAAGCAAGGAGTAAATAATTCTTTTAGAAAAGAATTTCAAAGATATTATTTTTCTTAAAGAAATATTCTTTGAGCAAAGAAATTTAGTTTTTAAATTTCTTTTAAAATATTTTGCAAAATATACGTTATTTATTACTGATATTTTACATTATATAGAGAATTATATTCCGATTTGTCTCAAAATGATTATCAAATTTTTGATTATAAAATACCTTATCTAAAAAATTATTTTAAAATAAGTTACTGTTCGACATTAAAAATTGAGTTATATATTGATTTTGGCAAACAGCCAGCACTTAATTTTTTCTTTGCTATAGAAATTTTATTCAGAAAATTTTTAAAATTTTATTTTGTTTGATTATGATTTAATTTAAAACATTCCAAAATTTAAAAATTCTATAACATTTAATGATGTCTTTTTAATTTCCTAACTTTTTTAAACAGCAAATTTTTTTATTTGTTAAAAATAATTATTATGATTTTAAAAGAACTTTTCGTGATCAATATTTTCGAATTATTTAAAGAAAAAACTGGTTATTTTAAATTATTTATTGTCTTTATCTCTTTTTCTGATTTCGAAAGACAATTTATTTCTATAATAAAATACTTAATGATAGCAAACATAGTTTAAAATAAGAAAATTCTAAATATTTGAATGCTCTTTAATATAATTAGATTTGAAATTTTAAAATAAAATTTTATTAATTTTGATAATTATTTATGTAAAAGATATTTGAATTTAAGAAAAAAATGATTTCTCAATGAAATGTCAAATAATTTTTATAAATTTTACTTTTCTAAAAGAAAAATAAAAGAATTTTGTTAATTTTCTCAAAGAAATTCAAAGAAATAGGCAAAGAATTTTCAGAGAAAATTTTCTTTATTTCTCAACAAGAATTTTACCCCTTGTTTATGAGAATAAGTTTAATAGTCAAATTATTAATAATATTTTTTAATATTTTTAATTTAATTTTATTATAAACTAGAATTTAACCCGACTTCGTCGGGAGAAAATGGTTTGAGACATCACCACACCAAACCCGACCCAAGCCTACCTTTCCGCCATCCCTATCATCCCACCATCACTACCTTCCCGCCATCTTTACCCTCTTGCCATTCTACTTTCTCGCCCTCTCTAACTTCACGCCATCCCTACTTTTCCCCCATCCATGTCTTCCCGAAATCCCTCTTTCCTGACATCCCTATCTTTTCCGCCAACCCTACCTTTCGAACATCTCTACCACTACCCACCCGACCTTATACATGTACAATTCCCACAGATATTCCTGATCGAAAATAAAATCTTTCTACATGGACCTTATTGGGTGACACCAACTACTAGCATGTGACCCTTCAAATCAACATAACTTTTTAAGCTAAGTTAAACGGAATAGGTGTTAACGGCCAATATTCAAGTTTTTTCCACCTCAACCCCCCAGAAGGGCCCCACCCACTGGGTACACCCCACTTTGATTGATCTCTCAGAGTAGAATACATTGATATAGGTGTCGAGAAGGTGGTGCCCCCAGGGGAGGAGCCTATGAAGTTACAAACAGACTAACAGACAAATTATGGGACTTATAAATATTAGATTAAAAAAATAATAATAATCAAATAAAAATTCATTCAATAAATTTTAAGGTGCGACTGATACGAGTCATTATGGATCTTACTTTTAATGGATTATTATCCAGAAATGCAGAAACAAATTAGAGATGAAGTGAAATTCGTGAGCGGTATTCAATAAGATTATATAAATATTACATGTTATTATATGATTCCAATTTAGTGTTTATAGTCGTTGATAATTTTCTAAATCATAGGAAATAAATATCCAGATTTTAGAGATAAAGAAAAGTGTCATTTTGTGAATGCATTTATTTGCGAAACATTGAGATTTAGAAATATTGCACCATTAGGATTGTTTCACAAAACTGATCGCAATACGACTATTGGTAATAAATAATATAATTTATTGCAACTATGATACTATAAATGCTATATTTAGGTGATAAGAAATTACCAAAAGGTGTTCAAATATTGTTCAATCAATACTTTATTCTAAATGATCCCAATTATTGGGAAAATCCTGAATTATTTAATCCCAAAAGATTTGTTAATTCCGATGGAAGTTTCGATAAAACAAAATTCTCATCATTTATACCATTTAGTACAGGAAAGCGTATGTGTGTCGGAGACCAGTTTGCTGTTGATTCCATATTTTTAATTTTGGCGCATATTTTGCAAGCAACTGATGGGTATATTATTTCGTTAGTAAATAAACAAATTACTTCTTTAGAGCCGAAGACATCTGGTTATTTCCTTGAACCACAAGCTTATAAAATTGTTATAAATAGGCAATGATTACATATTATATAAATCTTGATGTAATATTATTTCAAATAAAATAAATTCAATAAAATGCTTAAGAATTTAATTGTTAAAAATGTTTTTGGTGTCTTCAAAATTTAACAATGGAAATCAGTGTGAAAATCAAATGTAGCCCATATTCGAATTTTAAAATTAACAGTTAATGAGGCACGCGGTTCAGCCTTATTACGCGAACATAACTTTTTAATCATTTTGTTTTAATCTCTTTATTGTTTTTCGTAACTTTCGTCGATTAACCTTTACTGTAATCGACTTTAATTTAAACAAGAAGTAAAAGAAAAAGTAAAAGATAAAGTAAAAGATAATGTAAAAGTAAAAAACAATTAAAATTAAATAAATTTAAGAAAGAAAAAGTAAAATACTAGTAAATTTAAATTTATCGAAGAATGAAATGTAAACGTAAGGTAAAATTAAAATTATTTCTGAAAGAAAAATAAAAAGAAAAGTAAAAGTAAAAATTGAAAGTTAAACAACACTAGGTAAATCATTTGAAAATCTTCACCGCAAATATTATAGATACTATGATAAACAAAAATTATTTTAAACGTGATTTCATTCTCGAACAAAACTAATTTCTTTCCTATTAATTGTAAAATATTTATTAATTCGAATTTTTAAATAATTGATTGGCAATTCCTTACGTATTAGATATCAGTTTCTATTTTTATATTTTCGTATTGATTCGTGAGATAAATAATTGAACTTTTTTTAGTCAATTTCTTATCTTTCACTTTTATAATGTCTAGTATTCCTAATCTCTCGTTTTATTTTCGGATGTCATATTAGATACAATAATCACGAGCCTCAGGCCATTATAATAAAACAAAATCGTATAATATCTAATGGCAAACAATTTTTCGATTTTCTACGCAATATCTTGAGGAATAAAAATAAATACAATACTTATGGATGAGTTATCTCACTATAAAAATCAACTGTATTTTCAAAATAAAATGATTTGCCATATCATTCGATTTATAAATCAGTTTTTTTGTGATAATTTTTAATAGTAAATTCCACCGATTTCTATTTATTTTTTAATCCAATTTCTCATATATTTTAACAAGTATTGTAACCGCTTTCGATTATTTAGGACTGAAAAATTGAATCCTTAATAATATAAAATTCTTTTGAAAATATTGAGAGTTTTAAACATAACATATTAAGATTAATACAAGATTTTCTCCGTTTTCCACAATAATTAGACTCATTTAAAATTTCCAAAAAAATATTAAAACATTCAATTCACTATTACTTACATGTGAGCTAACAGTAGTGATGGCAAAGATTATTTTTTGAAGCTCAAGCTCAGGGATTTATAAGCTTGAGCTTAACAATCTCTTGCTCATTATAATTGAGATCACTAGCTAACAGTTTCTGTAATTTAGGCTTTTTTGTGAATTAAGATACATAAAAAAGTTTTACTTGTTTTATACGTTATTACTAAAGAACACTTTTAAAAACTAAATTTATTTATTAGCATTAAAGAATAATACTGGGATAAATGAAAACACACGTAAATGTGACAAACTGTTATAATAAATATGGAACTCATGCACAAAATATGACCTTAGAATGGTTTTTAGTAATAATAA
>JAQGAW010001033.1:0-21999 GCA_034698025.1 Phthiracarus crinitus | reverse complement strand
TTTTTCATAACGTAGTAAATGTTTGTTATATTTGTTTTAAAATTAGCGCAATAGCTATGATAGGCTATAATTTTTACATTGGTTGCGTTAGCCTCTAACGCATGAAAATATTTCTACTCTTAAGTTGCACGCATAATAATGTATTGGTAAGTAAAGGTAAGTATAATCATACATAAATTTTATACTAATATTTAATACTAATCACTAATACTAATACTAATGACTTTATGGCACATCACTTTTTAACATTGTATATTCAATGTTATAAAATTTTTTAGATTAAAAAATATAAATTAAAAGTACTAATTACTTTAAAACAAAATATAATATGGATAATAGTTAAATTGTAAATACTATTTATTGAACTAAAAACTTTGGTTTTACTATTCATTTAACTAATACAAAGTGAGCTTATAATGAATGTTCATACTTATTCTTGTTTGTTTAATAAAGTAAAATAAATTGTTAGATAAATTATTGTTTAGTGCGAAGTTTATACTAGGCTTATATCATGTTATTTATTAAACCTTAGAAAAATTTTTAGAATTTATAAAATTGCGCTAAAATTGTATATAATTAATAATTAAATGAAAAAACTAAGAACTAAAATAAGTTTTTATTTATTTTTTCGTTGCACATTATAATTATTCATTTTAATATGTTGTTTAATATTTTTGAATTAGTTGAGATGCTTCGATAGCAAACATTCAGCTTATCCTTTTTCAATCAAATTTTGTTAAAACTTCAACTCTAACTTTAACTTTTTTGTTGGACAGCTAAATTCAAATACTTTATCTCTGGTGTGCACGATAAGTTATTTACTGTTTGACTAACTTGTACTTAACTTTTCATAACATAACATAACTCAACACTTCATATTATATGAATCATATAATATGGATCAAAATTCATTTTCTGTGTTAAAACATATATTTCAAATGACTAATTTTGTATTTTTATTAATTTTTCAATTAATATTTCTTTATTAATACAGAAATAAATTAATTGAATTATCTGAAATAGTTGAAATATAAATAATACAAAAGGCCACTCTACAATATTTGCAATAAAACTTAAGATATGTTTATAGGAAGGATACGGTTAATGGCACCGTATAAATGTAATTTGTTATAAGAAGACAATCAAAATGATAGCATTTGCTACTTTTTTATTTCATAAATTAAAAGCATATAAATTTATTTGTTCACGAATTAGGTAAAATGGAGCCGTTTTAGCTCCATTCATAAATGCTATTTTTTGCTATTTAATGCTATTTTGGCTGATTCAGAGTTATTGTTGATTAAATCTGAAGAGTTTTTTACCTCACTCCGTAAAATATTTTTCAAAGCAATCGAAAAGCGGCATTTTAAAATTTCATAATAAAGGGATGATTAAAAAAATGTTAATATGAGGAAATATTGATAATTTTAAAATCTTTTTGTATTTTTCAAAAATTATAAATTCTAATTTAATTGCTATTTTGATTACTTATTAATGCTATTAATAGCGCTATTTTCATATGCTATGAATGCTATTATTTTGATTCTCTAGTTATAAGTATTGTAACCAAATGTGATGCTATCTTCAAACCGTATTAAACTAAATTTTATGAACATAGTGTTCACAGCTTAGTCGTTAGTGGCGGTTAGGATTTATGATTTCGTGTGACGTCAATTTATATTATTTAGGTAAACAATGACCATCTAATTAATTTACATTAAATTAAAATAACTAAACGAAAACATAAATTCAAGTTTCGAAACTAACCACTTTCATGACGGAGAATGCTTTTTCCAAAAAAAAATTATTGAAACAATGTATTTTTCTAATTAAAAATTATTTACAACTATGGTTTTTCAAAAATACTCCCAAATACAAAGAACATTTAAAATAATTTTATTAATATTAAGCCTGCGGACACTATGACAGAAAGACATACGGTTTTTTTAAAAGTGAGTTAAACAATATTATTTTAATCTTTTGAATTGCAGAAAGTGTTTTCCATTAAGCGGGAAAAATAATTACAAATAATTGTCATAATCTACCAATGATTACAAATATTATTTTGGCGACATTTCCACTAATTTTAAGAAAAACATGCTCATTAGAGTTAATACCTAGGAATAATGGAAAGAAATGTTAAATACTATTATAATTTCATATTATGGAAAAATACTTCATAAAACCGAACGTAATTAATAATAAATAGTTTCCAGCAGTAAAACCCATCTGTTTTCTGACTTAATCTTTCGATAAATGATGATAACTAATAGAAAAGCATTTTTAAAGAAATTAGAAGGTATAATAAATTCATATACAATATTGATTATCAAACAACATATCTGTAAGCTAAATATTAAGTCGTCAGTCACTAGTGATTGAAAATATTTTTTCATTACCGGTACGACAGTGACTTTGGATATTAGCTCCGGTAACGGTACGGTAAAGAAGTGAAAAAACGAAATTTTTGCGGTAATGAAACGGTAACGATAATTTTGGGTTCGGTAACGGTAATTAAAATATGAATATTTTCAATCACTACCAGTCACTCAATTGAAACTTAATCGCCATTATTCTTAATCTCGTATTTACAAAAGAGTAAAAGCAAATCATTCTTATTAAATTCAATCAGAATTATTTTATATTGCGATTAAAATTAAAGGAAACACATTGAAAAAAGAACCAATTATCAAATTAAAGCTCTTTGTCAGCCATAAACTATTATCGATTGGTATAATAATGTCAAGCTTATCCAGAATTTGTATGGAGAATATACCTTCAATCTCGATCCTGCAGTAATTTTCAGTTTTGAATTACTGAACATCAACATCAGTACAAGTTTATAAGACTTTTCCGATTCGTGTGCCAAAGAAGACGCGGTATTCATGAAACCAATTAATATTAAACACGCAATCAGTGTAAAGTATAAAAATATTACTCGAGTAGTGATCGTCATTTGAGCAAATAATACGCTGTATAGCATAAGACAGACAATACCGGAGAATAACGAGTAGAGCCAAAATGCAAACTTTGCCCAATAGTTGTCATTATAATCTTTGATTTCAAAATAAATTTCTTGCATACTCTTTATCATTGATTGAATAATTTTACTGTTTAATTCCACTGATTGTTTCGTTTGATAATGGATTTTTAAATTAATTTTTCGTATTTTTAACTTTAAATAATAGCAAATTAGATAGAAATAAATCATTTGCCATAAAACAAAATTAAAATAACAACGTCCGCCATAAACCATCATAAAACTCCAGGGAATGGCGTATAGAATAATTTGTTCGTAAGTACTATTCAACGCTATTGCAATCAAACTGACACCAATTGCCATAAAAGGAAATAACTTATTAGCGTTGAAACTTGTTATATTGAATAGATATTTGGATTTATTAATAATTTGATAAATTTCTTCTCTGTGATTGAGTCCAATCGATTTCGGGGATACAAATCCAGCCATCATTTCAAACACTATCATATACGATGGATAAATATTATTATTATAATTCCAGTAATGTATCGATTGATTAATAATTGAGACCAAAAATATTAATAAAATCATAATATTCATCTGATATCTGACATTCAAGAAGTAAGCGAAGTCTCCTATTTTAACGTAGAATTCTTTGTTCATTTCTTTCTTCGTAATTGAAAGCAAATTACGAACACATAGTATTATTACGCATAATAGTGGTAGAATTGGATTAAAATATATTCGACTTCGTTTTGCATTTCCAATCATAAACTGCCACAATCCTATCTCATAGAAGTGATTGCCAGCATTTTTAATAATCAAATGTTCGGGCAGAGGTTTACTTGTATCGATTTTCCAATAATTTTTCACTTCTTTATTATACCAAAGCATAATATTATCTTTTATTTTAAATTATTATTAATTGATATATTGTGTAAATAAATAAATAAGGTTAATCCTTTAAGAAATTATAAATTTGCAGAGTTTTAATAAATTGATTTTCATATAAATAATTAAATTAGTTTAATCCCTAAAAAATTATAAATTACTTCCGGGTTTCAAATTACTTTATTATACTATACTTTTACTTTTTTAAGATCTAAAGAATAATATTATTAACTCTCTTAAATATACAGTTTTTTCCAATATTGAGCTAAATAGTCGTTATTTTAATATTATTATAGATAATTTATTAACTTTAATTTATTTGCTTTTATTACTTTCCAAAAGAATTATATTTAAAATTAAATTTATTTTTTAATCTAATTTTTATTTATATGATTTATCGTCAAAAACATTTTTCAATCTAAACTAATTGCTATAAACTTTAGACTGCAAAGGCTATCAATAACAAGAACGAATTTCATGGAAATATCACTTTCTAGAAAGATTTTGCGAATAAAGATTGAGAACAAATATATTTTAAGGAAGTTTAGGATGAAAATTTTAGTTGTAAAGTTTAAAATTGTATGTAACTTTTAGTGAACATTGAAGTATTTTACCACAAGTTAAGTGTATATTAAATGAACATTAGCTTATTATTATAAAATATTAGGTTAATATCTTAGTTTAATAATAACTTTCAATTTTAAAGTTTTAAGTTTAAATTTGTTTTAAATCATAAAATTTATTATTTTTTTAAATTTCAAGACAAAATGACAATTTTTTATTAAAATTAATTTCTTAATATAAGACAACGACAAGAATGATCAAATACATAAGAATAATTCCTTTATAAGAACGACTCATATCTCTTCAAAAACGCAATCAAATAAAGTTTTAGAAACGCAATTAATATGAAGAATAAATAAATAATGATTTTTACAATAAGGAAGTTATTTTATTTTTGCTGCACGAAATAATGAATATAAATTAGAACAAATAACTTTTAATGATATTTTACTTTAACCACTAAACACATAAATCTACTGATGTTGAGTTTTTGTATAATTTCCTATTAAATTTTTCGTTTGTGTATTCGATGATAACCTATAGTTTTGAAACACTTAGATTTTAAATGAGATATATCTACAGCAATATATCTAAAGCTGTAGTTATATGTTTAAAGAGATATCACTGAATGGATTATATATAAATATATAAAAGTTGGTTGGCTTTTAAAATCGTATTGAAACGAGATTCTAGAAATGATGATTATTAAGGATAGATTTTAAATAATATAACTACGAGATAACTATCTAATACCATAATTATACACGTTGGGGTACTTGTCCTGGAAAAAATCAGCGACAAAAAAAATTTCCGTCAAAACCTGCGTTTGTGAGACCATCAAACTTTCAAAAAAATTATCTTTTAAACTCGTTGAGTTTTGCGAAGGACGTTATTTAATTTTTTTTCTAACTCCAAGTTTTTTTCTAAGTTTTCCAAATTTTTCATGAAAAATAGACTTACCGTATTTTAGCGACTATTGCCCGCACCCCATGTATAGCCCGCATTAGATAATTAAGATGAAAAGTGAAATATTCCATGTATAGCCCGCATCACCATATTCAAACCTCAAAACTACATAAATTGTTGAAATAAATTAACTTTCTTCAAGTTTTTATTTCAACAGATATAAAGTTTTCAAAATAAGTTTGAATGCCCGCACTGTAACTTTTTCATAGAAATTGACTTTTTTTTATTGTAAAGCCCGCGGGCAATAGTCGCTAGAATACGTATTTGAAATACTGTTGCTTTGATTTGATGAGTTTTAAGTGTGGCATTTAAAATTGTTTTTATGGAACAAAAATTTGGATTTTTTGGTAAAAAAAATTAATTTTCAGGCAAAAATTTGATGCTTAACTTTGACATTCCGATAAGTTCTTCAATTCTAAATTTTTGGTAGTGTAAGAAAGGATGAACCAGATTAAGAGTCTAAGAAGTTTATGTACAAATAAATTTAACCTAAAATAATCTCTGGAAATTTTCGAAAAATTGTCCGAACAAAAATATCATTTTCCATTCGAATTTCCAACCGAATATTTGGCGTTTTATTTACGAAAAGTATCGACTATGGTCATATTTTATTCTGCATAAATTGAATGACGAAAAAATTCCGCCTGATCTGACAGCTGTCAGACAATATTCGACAAAAATAGTGTACAGCCGTAGAGCCGACAAATTATCTATTGAAATATATGCTATATATAGTGTTTTCAAACCGGTATTCTTCACATTACAGTTAATAATTTATTCACATCTTTGTTAATGTTTGTGGTTAGTCTTATATATTATATAAGACTCTTATAGTGTAAATTTTAATCACACTTAAATTAATTGATAACATTTCGAGTCACAATCATCCACTAATTTAATGTTATGAAATAATCGGTTATTAAATATAAATACAGTTTGGTTTATTATTTAACGAAAGTTTTCAATTAAAGTTTGTATGGTTTCACTATTATAGTAATTATATAAATTTCGATTTATAACATATTACAGTTTAATTTTATGCTTTCCAAACATTTATTCGATAATTAGAATAATTAATAATATAAAAAATACTTTTTTCGTTTCTCCCTTTCTGTCAAAAGGAAAAATAATTTGCTAAAGAAAATAAAACTGTAGTTGTATTGTTTATATATGTTCTATAACAACATTATTCAATTCAACTTTTACAAACTTGTCAACAATATTTAAAACAAATATTCTTTACTTTCTTTAAATTAAGTCATAAGAACTAGAAGAAATTTATCGCTTCTCTCCAGAAATTTGACAAATCAATCAAATTCTAGCTTTACACTGATCGTTGACCGGACGGTGGGTGACGTCATAAGAGGAGCGTTGTTTATTCTAACATAAGACTTGTTATTCTGTTACAGGGGTGTGTTATGAATTGGTTTTGAATGGTTTTGCTGTTTGATGTGTCAGTTTAAGCACAACGCGTCTAATAACACAAGTCATAACTAAGGCTAGTATTTTCGTGGAAAATACCGCATTTTTTCTTCAGTTATATAACCGGAAGATTAATATGATGACACCTATTAAAGATAAATAAAAGTGGTTTTATTTTCCCGATTTTCCCTGATTTTGCAGTTTTGTAAAATACACCCGGATGTGCATAGAATCTGAAAAATGTTCAGACTATTGCAATATTTAGAAAAATATCGTTAAAAAAAGTGCGTTAGAATTTAATAAATTTTTAAAGTCGATGTAAAAGTACAGTATTAAATTAGAGCATCAATTGTTTTAGTTCTAAAAAATGTTTATAAAAGTTTTAAAGAATTGCTTAGTTTAGAAAAATATTTTGTTTAATAAATGTTTTGTACTTAAAAACGGGAATAGATCAGGGAAAATGTTTTTCAATCGTCAAGTACAATATATTTATTAAACTAATGTTGGAAAATGAGCTGAACTAAATATAATTGTAACATATGCTGAATAAAAATTCAAACAAATACACAAGCAGTCTAATAGCAGACATAGTCAAATTTATAAGCTGGAAAACCGTGAACCAAAAACAATCCTTTTAACTTTAAATTAATAAAATATTTTTTTCCAATAACAGTTAATCCTTTATTAATTAAGATTATACAGGGAAAGTCAATGATTCGATATGCATAAAACTACAATATAGTTTTTGTTTTTAATGAATGCATTTCCTCATTATTAAATATTATTAAACATTTGCATATGGAATAATTTCATAATTTTCCTATTAAAGTTTATTGTTATAATATTTTTATAGTGTCGAAATAATATTCTAAAATTAGTCATTTGTTTGATTTATTTTTGATATTTATTTTCCATAATTGTTTAATGTTTTGTTAAACTTGCTTCAAATTTTGGGAAAAACTTAATTTATCATGGAATTCGTAATGGATTTTTGCTTAGAAATCAAGAAAATACATTCCACTAAATGACGATCGTTTTTGCGCCAAATACTAAAATATATTTTAATCTAAGTTTTATTTTTTATTTCTTTACATAAACTCAATAAATAACAAATCTTTGAACATTTCTTTTAAAATTCTTGAGTTTTCTGTTTATTAATATTTTAAAAAATTTTGTTCTAATAAGTACTTTATTGTTTACTAATTGGAATTTGTATAACTAAACTATTATAAAACTATGGCATCGAACAAACAACAACAATCTGAACGAAAATTACCAAATTGGGTAACAATGAAAGAAGATATTGTTATAAGCGGAATATCGGGAATATTTCCCGACAGTTTTGATATGAACGAATTCGCTAAAAACTTGTATTCCGGCAAAAATTGTGTGACCAACAGCTTTCCGCGATGGCCTTCTGGTATATGTTTTTTTAAATTAATAGATTATTATTATACTAATAATTTTTATATATTATTAAAAAATTCTAAACTGAAATCGATTTTTCTTTAGTTATATTTATTAATTTTTTCAAACCAAATATCACTTTAAGTATTTTTAATTTAAATTTTTTTAAAAACAGGATATCTTGGTTTACCACATCTAAACGGTACGGTTCCCAGCGATTTAACCACATTTGACGCCGAATTTTTCGGTTATACCGATCCCAATGAAGTGAATGATCTTGATTTTCAACTACGATTTATTATGGAAAAAACACACGAAGCTTTCATTGATGCCGGTATTATGAGATTGTTTTCTAAATAAAAACATACATTTTTGGATTTTGATCAGGAATTGACCCAAAATTATACGAAAATACGAATGTTGGTTACTTTCTTGCGAGTAGTATTGATGAATCGTTTGTTCAAAATGTTGATTTCGCTGACAAATCTGGTTTCATTCAGTTACATGTGGCACGAATTCCATCCGCATTTAACTTTCACGGACCCGTCAGTAATATAGACGTTGCGTGTGGTTCGAGCTTAACGGCGTTACATCAAGCGATGGTTGCGCTGAGAACTGGCGAATGTGACGCCGCTATTGTCGCGTCTGGTAATATTTGCACATTTCCTGGAATCGCAGTTATGTTTCACGAAATGTCAATGACAAGTATGGAATGCAAGTGTAAAGCGTTCGATGCTTCAGCCGATGGTTACGCGCGATCTGAAGCATTGGGTGTATTGTTGCTACAAAAGAAGAGCGACGCTAAACGCGTCTATTGTACTGTAAGGCATTCTCTAACAAACACTGATGGATATAAGCAGGAGGGCATCACATTCCCTAAGGCTCGAACTCAAGCCAAATTAATTCGTCAAACGTATGACGAGATCGGTGTCGATCCTCTAACAGTAAATTTTGATATTACACTAAAATTAATAAACATAGTAATAATCTTGAGCTTATCATACGAATTCAGGTTAAATATATGGAATCGCACGCAACGGGTACTAAAGCCGGTGATCCTATTGAGTGTAAAGCTATGGCTGACGCGATGTGTGTTTCGAAAACAGGCGAACGCAGAGTCGGTCCTCTATTGGTTGGAGCGCTTAAGTCCAATATCGGACATTCAGAAGCGGCATCAGGAATGTGTGCGATCGCTAAGGTTATTATTTCGTACGAAAATAAATGCATCCCAAAAATGATTCATCTCAACGTATTAAACCCTGATATTCCTTCATTACACGACGGCTCACTTAAACCATTAACTGAAAATACTCCGTTTGAAGGTTTGTTAACGATTAACGATTTTTATATGTTGTTTAATATAAGCTAATTTATTAAATATGCAAACTTTGATTTCAGGCGGTTTAGTGTCGATAAACAATTTTGGTTTTGGTGGCGCTAATGCTCACGCAGTATTCGAATCTCATAGCAAAGAGCCCAGTGATCAAAGTTATTTAATTGCTAACGTTATTCCCAGACTGGTGTTGATATGTGGAAGAACTCATGAAGCGGTTAATCACGTGTTTGACTATATTCAATCTAATAGACCCAAAATTACCCGTGAATTTTTAGCACTACTTAATGAGACGTCGCGCCTAAACCCCAACAAAATGCCATTCCGTGGTTCGATGATTCTTCAAGAGCACTCCGGAAATGAACCCACAATACAAATAAAAGAAATTCGCGCAGAAACGAGACCATTATATTATTTGTTTACGGGAATGGGATCTCAATGGCCAGCAATTGGAAAACAATTGATGAAATGTGATTTTTTTGCGCAAACAATTCAACGATTATCGCTCGTTCTTCAACCATATGGCGTCGATTTAATAGAGTTGTTGTGCTCTGACGATACATCGTTATTATTGCGACCGATTGGCTGTTTTGTTTCTATAGCTGCCATTCAAATTGCTTTCGTTGATCTGTTGGGGAATTTGGGTATCACTGCTGATGGTTATATCGGACACTCTATTGGAGAAATGGGTTGTGCATACGCTGATGGAGCGCTTACTGCAGAACAAACTATTTTAGCCGCTTATTGGAGAGCAAAATGCACGGAAGATAATATCAAAGCAACAGGTTTGATGGCTGCCGTTGGACTTTCTTGGGATGAGATTAAAAAACTCTGTCCTTCGGGTAATTAATACATAAATAAATATATTATATATAAACAATTCAGGACACATTCACAGAGAGCTGACTTTCTAAATCTTTATAGAAAATTTATAAAACCAGTCTTTAGGTCATTACTTTGAAATATATAAAATCCCTTAATAAATATAAAGAAAGCGCACGTACAGACGGACGGACAGACAGACAGACATTGTCAAATCCATAAGCTGGACTTCTATACTAGAAAGTCAGCTAAAAAACATTAAATCTAAAAATTAGGTATTTATTGCGCCTGTAATAACTCAAGCGATTCCGTAACCATCTCTGGAAATTATGAACAAATGAAACAATTTATGCTGAAATTACGTGACGATAACATATTCGAGCGAAAAGTTGATTCGTGTGACATCGCTTTCCATACGCCATTAATGTCTAAAATAGTGGAATCTTTATCAAAATCATTGAAATCAATTGGTATACAATCAAAGAGACGTTCATCGAAGTGGTTGTCGACAACTACTTTGGATGCGAATACTCCCTCAGATGTATCGTATTACGTGAACAATCTTATAGAACCCGTTAAATTTTTTGAAGCCGCATCACTAATACCTAAAAATGCTGTTGTAATGGAACTTTCACCACATTCTCTGTTTAATTCGGCGATAAAAGTATTTAGAAATATACGTAGATTAACAGCTCTGGGTTCTTGAAAGTCCTAACGAAAACCAGGACCTGAACCTAACATGATGTTTTTTCAAGGCATCTGACAAGTTCCGAGTCTTTATAGCATGCACTGGGAATTAGACTCGAGTTACAATAATATTAAAGAAAACTTTTCAATTTTATTTATATCTTCTGTTAGTACAACTTATTTAAAAAATAAACAACATTAACTTCTGCCTATTATATGATTAATTTAAAAACATGAATTTTTTAGGCGCATATTTGAGTTAAATTAAGTTAATTATTTTTATTAATTTGGATCTCAGCTCCCAAATCTTTAGGACTCGGACCTGAACCTACACAGACCATAACTCATATAAGCTGAACCTAAACCCGGATTTTTCAAACCTTGGAATACCCGAACACGAACCTGAACTTATAAGGACTCAAAGCGGCTCAGGTCTCTAAGTCTTAAGACGCGCTTTTGTTTATCTATAAAGGTAATCGTTGGATCAAATTCCAAGTTTATATCATCGTATCGAAAAAATGGAAATATAAACAATTTATTGGAAGCAATCGGCCAATTATATCAATATGGATACAATCCTTTGATTGAGAAATTATATCCAGCAGTTGAATGGCCAGTACCGCGTGGAACACCATTTATTTCACCGTTAATTAAGTATAAACACACGGAGAAATGGTTGGTTCCGTTCTATGAGAATTATGGTAAGAGCGAAGAAGAGATTAATAAAAATTTCAAAGTAAATTTGCGAAATCGCGAGCACGAGTCACTTGGAGGACACATAGTCGAAGGAAGAACGATATATCCTGGCACTGGATATTTGTTGTTAGCGTGGAAAACACTCGCAAATCATTTTGGCGTTCCATTCACTGAATTACCCGTTCAGTTTGAAGACGTTCAGTTCAAAAGGGCAACTATTTTGCAAAAAGATCGTGAAGTGGAGTTTTATGTCCACTATTTTGAAGCAACTAATACTTTCGAAATCGTTGAGTCGGGACAGGTTTGCGTCAGTGGACGCATATCTTCACCGCAACCTCGAAATGGAAATTCCATATTAGAGTTTCAATACATTATCAATGATTTACTTTCGGAGGATGAGTCCGATAAACTTGTTATGGAAAGCGCTGATATCTATAAGGAATTAAGACTTAGAGGTTATGACTATGGACCAACTTTTCAAGGTTTTTTGGTTTAATTGTATGATATTAATGCAACATTGATATATAACGTGTATTATTTGGTTTGAATTAGGCATACAAAGTGCTACAAGTGATGGACGACACGGCAAAGTTAAATGGACGGGAGATTGGATCGCATTCGCCGATTCCATGCTTCAAATTGGCATTCTTTCGCGTCAAAATCGAATTCACGCGTTGCCCACATCTATTGAATTGTTTCGCTGCGATCCAAGAATAATGAATTTATCTTCCGATGAAGAAAAGATAATTGACGTGGGATTTGACCATAAAACCAATATCGGTTGCGCGGTTGGCATTGAAATTAAAGGTATGCGAACCACTACAACATCGCGTAAAGTAAATGCTGACGTTTTAATGGAGAAATACGTGTTTATACCATTTGATGATCAGTGCGCTATCGATCATAAAACTAAGTCTAGTTTAGAAGAGTATATAAATGCGTGCCAAATAGTAGCGAATGATATCGAACTGATAATTGGCGGCAAAAAGAAATTGATTGATAAAAAAGATGACTCGATTGTAGAAATGTTTTTGACTGAAGATAATCCAAGATATACTTTAATTAAAGTTTTCGATGAACTTCGACGACGCGTCAAATCAAACACTAATTATTGGCCAATTCTTGATGAGGTCTACTCTTGTTATAAAAGTTTAGTTTTATTAATATCTAAATAAAAGTTTCATACATTAATTTAGATTATCAAAGAAAAACACAATGAATTAAAAGAAGACTATATACTGAACGCTACTTTCAATTGCGATCGATTTATTCAGCCGATTCTCGATATTATTCTTGGAAATTACATCACACGTCCGATTGGATTACTGGAATTAAATTGTGGCGGAAGTATTACAACAGCCAATTATATTCGGTTAATGTTTAACATCGATTATCGTCTTCGGTACAAATTGACTGTCGCTCATACCGATAAACACGTTGATCTCGAAAATAAAGTATTCTCTAAAATCGATTTTAATACCGAAACGATGAGAATTGGAGACATTGGCGATGAAGTGAAACCATCGAGCAATGGTATCGTTTGTTTTTTTGAGATTTTTAGTTTAGAAGTTTTCTTAACATCATATTGTTTACTGTAAAAGATTATATTTTATTCTATAAAGGATTAGTGATATATCGAGATGTGAGCGCATCCACAATCGGAAAAACAGTGTTCGATCCGCGATTAGTTTTAAAATCCGTGAATAACGTTCTCGATGACAATGGTTTCCTATTGGCTTATTTTAAGTACAGAGATCTACCCTTTGAACGTTTATTGACTCAAGAAAACCTGGATTACGGTAAACGAGTGCAAGAATTTATTGACAGAGCTATTGAAATGGGATATAATTTGATAAGTAAATCATACGACACAATACAATTCATTGGTTTATTGTTTCGCAAACCGACCAAAAACACTATAAATAAAAGGCATTTTATACACGTTTATAACAAGAACTTTAATTGGGTGGAGGAGTATAAGAAAATTCAGGAACGAAATGCAGAGGACGAGCAAATATGGCTCATTACTAATGAAAAGCACAGCGGAATTATTGGTGCAGTGAATTGTTTGAAAAAAGAGCCGTACGGCGAACACATCCGTTTCGTATTTGACGAAAACATGCGAAGTCCTAATGATATTCCGGATATCATTCTTAAACATGATTTAATGAAAAATGTTTTCCGCGACGGAATGTGGGGTCACTTCACTCACATTACTCTCAGTTTGGATTCATTCGAACAGAAACCAGCGCAACACGCGTACATTAATGTGCAAAATAAAGGTAAATTACCTGTAATTATATCGATATTTTATTTCATTATATTTAATCTACAAAAAGGCGATTTATCTTCATTTGCTTGGTTCGAATCACCGGATAAGTATTGGCCACTTTCGCAAAAATTGTCGCAAGAAATGATCGTTTACGTACATTACGCACCATTAAATTTTAAGGACATTATGTTAGCGACTGGAAAACTATCAGCGGATGCTATTCCAGGCCGTCTTAATATAGAGGATGGCATTCTTGGACTAGAATTTGCTGGCATTGATGCAAACGGTAATCGAGTGATGGGAATGGTTGGCGGACGTGGAATGGCCACATCGGTTATATTGCCTGATCCGCAGTTTTTATGGTCCGTACCTGACAGTTGGACTTTGCTCGAAGCGAGTACTGTTCCGTGCGTTTACGTCACTTCTTATTACGCGTTGCTGTTTCGCGCTAAACTTAAACGCGGAGAACGAGTTCTGATTCACGCCGGAAGTGGTGGCGTCGGTCTCGCGGCCATTGCTATATGTTTATCGATGGACTGCGAAGTATTCACAACCGTTGGATCACAAGAGAAGAGAAGTTTTCTTAAAAAACAATATCCAATTTTATCCGATGATCACATTTTAAACTCGCGCGACATTACATTTGAGGCGCAAATTCTTCAGATGACTCGTGGAAGAGGAGTGGATGTGGTTCTGAATTCTCTGTCTGAGGACAAGTTGTTGGCCAGTATTAGATCGTTGGCACCAAACGGTCGATTCTGTGAAATCGGAAAGTTTGATCTATCAATTAATAATCCATTGGGTATGCAATTTCAGTTTTATTTAATAGTTTGTTTAAAATGCGTTTATTTGCTTGTTTTAATCAAGATTTATCAAATTTGATTCAAAATAAAACTTTTCATGGCGTTCTTCTTGACTCGTTTTTCGACACTGAAAATATTCCGCTTACTCTTAAACTTCAAAAACTAAAAATGCAACGTTTACTGAAACGCGGCATTGAAACGGGTTTCGTTAAACCGTTGCCCAGCACTGTATTCCAAAGAGAAAGGGTTGAGGAAGCGTTTCGTTATATGTCTACTGGTAAGCACACCGGAAAAGTTGTGCTTCAAATCCGCGATGAAAACTTGCCAATTAAAGAACCATTAACTGTAATGGCTATTCCAAGAACTTTTATTCATCCGCAGAAAACTATTATTATAACTGGAGGTCTCGGAGGATTCGGTCTCGAATTAGCTCATTGGTTGGCAGAAAGGGGTGCAAACAAGTTTGTATTGACTTCGAGAAGCGGTCCTCACAAACCATATCATTATTACTCGATAAATCGCTTAAGAAAAATGGGTGCAGAAGTTATGATATGGAAAGGAAATGGCAATACAACCGATCAAATTGAAGATGTAATAAAATCGGCAACAGATATGGGTCCAGTCGGCGGTATTTTTCATTTAGCGATGACAATATACGACGCTTTAATGGAAAATCAAACAATCGATTATTTCGAGCGATCGGCGGAAACGAAAATAGTTCAGTGCGAGTTATACGACGAAGTATCTCGTTATTCGTGCCCTAATCTCGAATATTTTGTAGTATTTTCTTCGTTAGTTTCGGGAAAAGGTATGTGTCAAATGTTTTTAATTATTTCTCAATTATTAACAATTCTTCTTCATTTCAGGAAATACTGGTCAAACTAATTACGGGTTCGGTAACTCTGCGTGTGAACGCATAATAGAGTCACGACATCGCGACGGCTTTCCTGGACTCGCCATACAGTGGGGAGCGATTGGAGACGTAGGCTTCGTTGCCGAACAGATGAAAGTGGATAGCATTGCCGGTTCTATCTTACAACGGATGCCCTCATGTTTCGCAACGTTAGATCGATTATTGCATTGCGGTTACGCTGTGGTTGGCAGCAGAATATGTGATTTAGATCGAAGCAAATCATCATCAACTGGTCATAACTTAATGACTCAAATCGCGCATATTTTAGGAGTTGATGATCAGTCAAAGTTAGACCGGAAATCACGTCTTATTGATCTTGGAATGGATTCGCTTATGGGAGTAGAAATTAAATTAGCGCTCGAACGTGATTATAATACTAACATAAGCGCTCAAGAGATTAGAAATTTAACGATTGGTGATCTGGAAAACTTGGAACTTAGCGTTGGTTCACAACCGTATGTTTATTTATTAAAATTAATTAAGAATTTAATATTACTCATACATATTTATGTTGATAGTGATGACAATGTATCGTCAGTTGTTGAAGCAATAACTGAAGATAACGTACCCATTGATGCATACTTCGTTTCCGTCGAACCTTCCATACACTTAAATCACGTAAAATCTGGTAAACCGTTATTCTTATTGCCATCATCTGAAGAGCAATTCTTTTACTTGAAATCATTGTCCACGAAAATTATGCGACCCGTATATGGCATTAATTGGACCGAAGAGTGCAATAAAATAAGTTCGTTACAAATGATTGGCGCGAAATGGTTACGATATTTAGAGCCGATTGAACCAAATGCCGAATACGATATCATTGGCTATGGATTTGGTGGTGTGGTTGCCATCGAAATGGCGATTCAGCTTCAAAAACGTGGCCGAAAGTTGAGAAACGTTATTCTTCTCGACTCTTCTCCGCTATTATTCGAAGAATTTGCGGCGCAATTAATTGATGGCGTGAACCAACATCGCGCTAATATTAACGTTATTATTGCTTTAATTTCGAAATTAGCGGCATTCGATGAAACGGAAGCGAAGTGCGAATTATCTGCGCTTCACATCAATTCGGTGGACGATCGCGTGAAACGTGCGGTCAAACTGCTTAAAGAGCTCGGGATTAACGCGTCTGAGAAAAAGCTGAGCACAATGATTGACGCGTTTATCAATAAAATGAATTTATTACGAAATTACGTGATTAACGAGAAATATAATGGTGATGTGACTCTCATCAGAGCCAATAAATCGGATTTGATCGGCAAATCGGTATCGAAAGCGATCGAAGAGAAAGATTATGGTTTGTCGCGCGTTGTCAACGGAATCGTTAACGTTATTGAATTGGATGGCGATTACTATACGTTTATTAAGAATAATTTGGAACAGATTGCAGCCATTATTAATAGAATAAAATAAATCCTATTTACGCATTTTGTTTACTTGTTTTTTGGTTATTAATAAAGTTTTTTTGTTGACGCTTACATTTTTATACAAATTTTAAAGTTGTCGCTTAAACATGATTAGTATTGTGAAATTTTAAAGATCTGAAGGAACAACAATATTATTTGACAATTTATTTATGCGAATATTGGCGTTTTATTGATAACTTAACTTAGAATAATCGATAATAAATTAAATTATAAATAGAATATTAGTTAAACTGTGAAAATTTAATCATCAATGAGACGTAAATGCCGTAATATTGTTAAATATTGGCTTAAAATTTATTGCCAATTATTAACATCAATAAATTTTTCACGAATCGAACGATTAATTATCGGTGAAAACTTTTTCGCTTTACTCTCGAGATTCTTTGCTATCGCACCGTCAACACTGGTATATCCCAATTCGTTACCAGTAATAGCGTGAGGATCAGCGCAGTTAGTCGTTGCGGTTATGTATTTGGCATGTGTTTGCTTAAGTGCGTCATCATTACTAAATTTACATTCAATTTTATTCATTTTACAAATGTGATCGATTTCTTTATTGAATTTATAGAACGGTAACTCAATTGATTTAATCCATTGTTGATTTTTTGAAAACAGTTGCGACAAACCTTCCGCTAATCCCATATAAATATGTTTATCTAATATATGACGATAAGCACCAGCAAAAAAACCGCAGCCATATCTCAGAAATTTAAAGTTAATCGGTTTGTCAGCAATTAAATTAAGAGCTAAACCAGTTATTAATACGTCATTTGCAACAAATCTTTTGTACGCAATCGTATCGAAATAAGCGCCTTTATGTTTAACATATCTCCCAGTTTTATCATTAACAACATCTACATATGACTTCTTTTTCTCTCCGACAATGTTTTCAAATATCAACTCATCCAATAAACCTTTTGGTAAATGTTTCGAAACCAACACTAATCGCCCAGAATTATAATTATGTTTAAACTGCAATCCAGTTAAATCTGCGACATAAACATCACGCGATTGTTTAACCGGTTGTGTTCCTCTCGGAAACCCTCCATAATGTGTTGTCTTATCTTTTCCAACGATAACACACTGACGGACTAAATCTTTTAACGCATAAATTACGGCATTGTTTGTATGCAAAGCTTCATAATTTGAAAAATTAATTTTTCCGCTCGTATTCTTTGGCTCATTTCTGGCAATCATCGTTAAAAGTTTCAAATTAAGTGTTCCGTCGACTGTAATAGTAGTATGTTTACCAGTGCTGTCAAAAACGTTAAATTTAGTGCCGATAGGAATAAATTCAGATAACTTTTCTAATCCTTCGCGAACCCATTGCGGAGCAAATATAGTGACACAATCGTCTTGATATTTTTGAATCGATATGTCACTTAACTTCTGGTCTTTACGCACAAATATTTTCGGAATGTTTTGAGACATTTTTTAAAAAATAATTTCTAAATTTATTCACGTTTATTAAACACGAAAATGTTAGTTATACGCGACTATTTAACTATGTTTAAACAACTATTACCGCTTTATCAAACATTATTCCATACCACGAACCAAACCCACCGATAATTTTAACAACAAATAACATTTGATAATACTGTTATAAAATGATAAACTTTGAACGTAATGTAAACGACTATTATTGCGCATATAATGTGCGTTTAAATTACTGTACAATTGCTGCTGCATTACACGCATGTCTGACTAACACGTGAGTGAAGCGTTGTGTAAGGAAGTATTATAGTAAATATGGATGTTTTTTGTCAATAAACAGAGAAATAACTTGATAATGTTATCGTATATTTTTTGTTTGCCACACTATTTACTATTTTAATGCATTTTTTCTATTTCTAATATGCCATTGGATTGACTGTCATTCACGTGTTTAGTATCATAATATATTTAAATACAAACTCACGTAATATAACAAAATACAAATGTAGTAATTTATTTCATAAAATTAACAAAACGAATACAATAAACATCACAGTTAAACTTACGATCGTTAAGCGATAGTTAATAAGGTTATAGAAATTTGATCTTAATTTTATTATTAATTAGTTAAGTCTATGTATTTTTCTTGTATCGAAAGATTAATAATTGGCGAAAACTTATTAGCTCTGCTCTCGAGATTAGTGCCAATCGCGCCATCGACGCTAAAACCCATTTCATTACCAGTAATAGCGTGAGGATCAGCGCAGTTAGTCGTTGCGGTTATGTATTTGGGATGCGTTTGCTTAAGTGCGTCATCATTACTAAATCTGTATTCAATTTTATACTTTTTACAAACGTTAACGACTACTTTACTGTACTCATAATACGGTAACTCAATAGACTTAATCCATTCCTGATTTCTCGAAAATAATTTTGAGAGGCCTTCTGCCACACCGATAGCGATATGTTTGTTGAGAATATAGCCATAAGCGCCCGCAAAAAAACCGCAGCCGTATTTGAGAAATTTAAGATTCATATATTCGTTAGCAATCAAATCAAGTGCTAAACCAGTTATTAATACGTCATTTGCCACAAATCTTTGATACGCAATCGTATCGAAATAAACGTCATTATGTTTAACATATCTGCCAGTTTTATCATTCACAACATCTACATATGACTTCTTTTTCTCTCCGACAACATTTTCAAATATAAATTCATCCAAAACACCTTTTGGTAAGTTTTCGGAAATCAACACTAATCGCCCAGAATTAAAGTTATGTTTAAACTGTAATCCAGTTAAATCTGCGACATAAACATCGCGCGATTGTTTAACGCGTTGTGTTCCTCTCGGAAAACCTCCAAAATGTGTTGCCTTATCTTTGCCAACAATCACTAACTGACGAACTAAATCTTTTAACGCATAAATAACTGATTTATTCAAATTCAAAGCTTCATAATTTTCAAAATTAATGATTCCACTCGTATTTTTTGGCTCATTTCTCGCAATCATAGTTAAATATTTTAGACTAAGTTCACCATCGATCGTAATCGTAAAGTTTTTACCAGTTCTGTCTAAAATCTCAAATTTAGTTCCATGTGGTATATATTTCGACAATATTTCTAATCCTTGTCGAACCCAATGCGGCGCAACAATAGTAACAGAATTGTCTTGATATTTTGGATTCAATATATCATTAAGTGTTTGATCTTTGCGAACAAATATCTTAGGAATCGAAGTTTTAGACATTGTTGTTTCGACTATAATACGTTTATTAAAAATCAAAAATTTAAATTCTTATCAATTTAATTATATTTTATTTTCAAATTATATGAAACAAAATTTTTAGTACTCTCACTGAAACGCTTATTTGAATCATTTGAATAATAAAAGTGCTACAATAACACGTAATATGCACTTAAAACGTTTCGATAACGAAATTCTTGCATTCAACCCATGTTTCATGAAACTTTCATCATTATTTACGCGGATTTATATGGCATCGCCATTGAAACAATCATTACAGTACAGTACGGTACGAGCAGTCACACACGCATGTCTCACTTAATTGAGTGTTGTGTAGGAAAGTACAACATATCGTCATAAGCGTATCGTTAGAATTAATTAGTCAATACTGTTACAGTATTATTCAATTTACAAGTACAGTAATTGTAGTTATCGGCGAGTAATAGCGTTGTTTGGAATAAGTTTAGAAATTGAATTTAACAAAATACAAAAAATAAAACAATATCAATGAGAAATAACATTAATGTTCTGAACAGTTTAAAAAATCTTCTTTTAAAATGTTTAGTAATTATTCTTGATTTTTAGGGAAAGAAAAGATTAGTCACAACATTTTAGATAAACTCAATTTAAGTGAAATCGTTACGAAATAAATTAAATATGAACACTGTTTCGTCTTAATATACAGCACAGCTAAGAGCGAATGCATTTCACAGTACAGTACAGTATATAAACAGTATTTCAAAGACAGAGCGCGCACTAAAATACAGAAAATACTTTTATAAACGCAACAAATATATTTTACCGTACACAACTAATTTTTCGATAGAAAGAATATGATTTAAAATCGTAGTTTGCTTCACTTTTTAATTTTTATTTCATATGTATAAATATTTAATTAAAATATGATAAATTCATAATTTTATTAAATATAATTATAATTTTCTAAATTATAATGACCAAACTAAGGTTTTAAATCATATGGTTTCTGAGAAAAAATTAGTTGTGTAAAATATAATTGTTGCGTTTAAAAAAGTATTTTCTGTATTTTAGTGCGCGAGCTCTGTCTGTGAAATTCTGCTTATATATATACTGTACTGTGAAATGCATTCGCTCTTAGCTGTATTTAAATATACAACTAATTGCATTGTTTTTAATTATGATTTCGGCAAAATTAGTGTCATCTATACATTTTTATAATCTATAATCACAGTTATCCAGGCTCTAAAGTTCTAGGGTGTCAGATCCACAAAATATCGATGTGTAGGGGGAGGGGTGTGTGAAATTCACCGTATTTAATGTAATCACGTAACATATCGGTTTGGATGAACAATTTTCAAAATTTTGGTTGGGAAGTCATCTTTTCAGATTTGAAGAGCTCAACCCAGTGATAGCACCCCCAACTAAATGGGTAACAACTATGGCTATAATAAATGAATTTAAATCCGATTTATGCTTTGAAATACTATGAAACCTAACCATATATATTATTTTTACATTTCCTTTGTTATCAGATTGTCTGATAAATGACTAAATAAAATAACAATTAATAAACGGCGTGATGTATGACATAATAATCGTGATAACACGCAAGTATGCACAGCGGTTGGCCAATGATCAGCGATATCCAAA
>JAQGAW010001032.1:0-22004 GCA_034698025.1 Phthiracarus crinitus | reverse complement strand
TATTTAACATCGATTGGAGGTTTAATCGGTTTATGGAATGGTTTATCACTTATTGACCTCAAAGAAAAATTATCATTAGTGTTATCAATGATTATAAATAATATTAGAAATTCCAAAATATATCGGAAAATGGATAAATTGAAGATAAAATGTGCTTATTTTAGGAAGAAATTAAAGGTAAATATTTTATTATAAATTTAATTATTTAATTATTTTAAGGATTATATTCTCTGACTTATTTTAGTTATTGTTGTATTTATTAATTATTTGGTATTATTTAATCATTCATCCAATATCTGTGGTTAAAAATTATTTTAAATATGAGAGCAATATTAAAATATCAGTTAAGCATTCATGTGAAGACAAAGTGCCCATACCTGCTGTTTCACTTTGTGTATTAATGGATGATTATTATAATATTTTATTTAATGATATCATAAAAACTAATTTTCAAGATAATTATTCAGAAATCATACGCGAATTCAAAAATATTGATGAGTACTTCTTTAAATTATATAAAGCAAAAATCAATTGGAAAAATTCTGAGATTTTAAAAAAAATTAATAAAGCTTTTAGTAAACGTAATTTTATTGTTCAATTTTTTGGTGAATACAATAATTCGTATAATATTTTTGGTAAAATTTCAGATGAAGTAATTCAAGAATTGTATGGTTACAGAACTTATAATGATTGGAATATCAATATGCTTACAAAGTGTGTCATATTTTTATCAACGAAGAAAAATAGTTTTCAACCATATTTATTCAAGTCATTTATGAAGAAAATGTTTATTGAATTCATATTAAGGCAAAATCTAAATATATTAATATATATTCAGAGCTCACAATATTTTTTATCATTTTCCCCAATTCCTATATCTTATCCTACATTAAATGATTTTATTGGTATAACACATTTATCGAAAACTTATTTGAAATTTCCATACAAATCAAATTGTAATTTTTATGATAATTTGGATGCCAATTATTTCAATTCTAAATCACGTGAACAATGTGTTAGAAATTGTATTATTTTAAAAAGTTCAAGAATAATAAATTGTCAAATTTGGGGTTTTAATAATGTAATCATTGATGACGACGATTATATCACTAATCTTTCTTATTGTTCTCCCGAAAAGAATGCTAAGACTTTAACATCAATTTATTTCCACAGAAATTCATATCTCTTTAATATATCAAAAAAGTGTGAAAAGTTTTGCAACAAAGATTGTATTGAAAACCAATTTAATATTATAACAGTTGGTAAACAATTTGATCCAAGTATAAAAAAGATTAGATTTTATTATGACATTCGATATCCGATATTATCATACGAGGAAACGGAATCACAGACATTTGAACATTTAATTTGCTATATCGGAGGTTTGTATTCAATAGTTACTGGAATATCCATCTTTTCTTTCAAACAAATATTCAATCATTGGAATTACATTAGTATTATAATTATATTAAATCGATCTATTATTTTCTTATTAAATTCGGGTAGGATTGTGTTTGGTTGGATTGTTAGGGTTTCATTGTTTTTTAATTTATAAGACTTTATTCTTATTTAAATTTAATTCCATGATCTTAAACTGTAGACGGGCTTAAACTATAGTTTGTACATATTTTTTGTTTTTTGGTACATATGTATAATAAGAATAGCTGTGAATAAATGTAAATAAATTATATACAGCTGTAAGTTTTATAATTTGTATTCATTATCTTATATAACTCTTTATTATAAAAAAAAGAATCATTTAATAAAATGTCTATAATTTTTGTGTAGATTTGTGTGAAAAGTGTTTGTAATGTTGAAAATAAATACGTTATAGACATACACTAGAAATCCGATATAAATGCGATAATAAAGAATGTGACAAAATGTTTATTAAATCATATGTCTTAGTAAAAGTTTAATGTTTCTCAAATAAATTATGAAAAAATATGGCAAATTAGTTAGAAAATTTATTTCCAGTAAATTCACAAAAATTTACAATAAACTTTTAAATCTTTGCTTACTTCATTGAATTTTTAATATAGTAAGGATATTTTGTTATATAAAATTAATAAATTTAGAAATTATAAAATACAAAAAATGATTGTGAAATGAAATTTATTACTTCTAGTGATTTAAATTCTCACATACGTAATAGACATTAGTGATTGAAAATACAGTATTTAGTTTTTTAATTGCATTACCTTCCATTACCGTATCTTAGATTTCTATTACCGTTCCACTACCGGAAAAAACATAAATACAAACTCCATTACCGTTCCATTACCGCATGTTTTTTCAATTCCACTACCGTTCCACTCATTACAGTTCCGCAAAAAATTTTAAAGACTTTAGTCATTACTCGGTTTAATCATAAATGGATTTAAGTATAACCATAGACCGGATTATTAGGGCCAAAATTTTGAATATAAAGGTAGGGCAAAAGGGCATAAAAATGTACAAAAAAGGGTCAACATTAGGGCATAAAATTATATATATATTGTAAATCTTAGTCATTTGAAACTTTTTATTCCAACATTTAGAAACTTTTGAGTACTGTAGTATTTTTCTAGTAAAACCGTATTAAAGCATATTTACTTAATTTTTAAACATTCATATTAGGTATAGATGAACAGGTCCGGGTCTTTGAAGGTCCTTAAGGAACCTCTGACCTGAACCTGGGACCTATAGATCATTTTGGGACCTGAACCTGAAGATTTATCAAGGACTCGGACCTCAACCTAATAGGACCAGTTCTTAATTTAGTCGAACCTGAACTCGGACTTTAATAGATTTTAAGGACCTGGACTCGAACCTGAACCTGTAAGGACCCGGTGCGCCTTAGGTCACAAAAGTCCTAAGGTGCGCTTATGTTAATCTATAATATTAGGTATATCTTAAAGAATTTTTGAATAGTACGAATTTTTAACTTTAGTTTTTTCCAAAAATTCTAAAGTATTCAATTTTAAATAAAAACGAATTTATCCGTTTTCCCCATCTAACGAGACCCACTTTTGGTGGTAACAGAGGATTGGAAAATGCTTAAATGTTTAAAAATAAGGGCCATTTATGGCCAAATATTGATAATTAGGGTAAATTAGGGTTCTGAAGCATAAAAGGGCAAATTAGGGCATTTTGGGTCATGCCCTAAAAATCCGGTCTATGGTTATTATTTTAAAATTCAAAGCTTTCACTTTAAAACTGATCTCAAAAACGGTAATAAGATTCCCAAATTAAAATTGATATTTTAATAATTTAAACAATAAACTTTTGTTAGTTTTTGTTATCAAAAACAATAAGTTACTAATGGATTGCCATCATTGTTATGTTGTTTTAATGTAATTTAATACAAAGTACAATAACATTTAAAATTGAAGTACAACATACTGTAATATTATCAAATAATGTAATTTAAAACTATAATTGGGAAATCAATTGTTATTTTGTAGAATTTTCAAATGGATAATATTTTACCGAAATAAAAACAATAGAATGAAGAATTAAAAAATATAATGAGCACAGCGATAACGGTAACGATAATACATTTGCTTAACGTTACAAAGCGATTACACACGTCATGAAAAAATCTTTTTCAAAACGGCGATCAAACCTATCAGAGATATTGACGAAATATAACAAAAATAAGCGCATACAGCAATCGGGTCTTCTAGCATAGAACTCGGAGCTGGACTCCGACTCGTGATACTTCGAATTTGTCTCATACCTATTTGCTCGGTCAGAGTACGGTTTGAACGTCTACAATATATTTGAATTTCAATAATAACTAGAGCTTTAAAGTAATAGAATTTATAGCATATGAAAATAGCGCTATAAATAGCATTAATAAATTAAAACAGCACTTAAAATAGCATTTATAATTTTTAAAAATTACTTAAATTTTCTATAATAATCATTTTTTCTTCATATTAACATTTTTCTGAATCTACTTTTTATTAAGAAATTTTTTAATTTTTTAAAATGCCGCCTTTCGATGGTATTGAAAAATATTTTGGGGAGAGGGGTAATAAAAACTCATCAGATTTAATCGACAATTTAATCACTTTCAGCCAAAATAGAATTGAATTTCAAAAAGAACATTTATAAATGGAGCTAAAACGTCTCCATTTTAAGTAATTCGTACAAAAATAAATTTATATGCTTTTAATTTATGGATAGAGAATCAAAATTATAGCATTTGCTACTTTTTTGTTTCATATGTTAGAACCATAAAAATGTATACATATATGCAGGAAACACATAGTATTGAGTCTTTTTAGCTCCATTTATAAATGCTATATTTTGCTATTTTTGAAGATAAATGCTAAAAATGCTAAATTTGCTTACTTATCCTAAAACAGAAAATTTATCGATTAAATCTGACGAGTTTTTGTTACTTCTCCCTTAATTTTTTTATTACTATCAAAAAGTAACAAACTTAAAACTAAAAAATATATATTTTCGTTTAATTTTAAAAATTTTTTTACTTAAGACAAAGTTAGAAAACTGCTAAAATAATAGAAAATTGATTTTAAGTTCAAATTAAGGTAATTTTTAAAATTTATAAATTCTATTTATAAGTGCTATTTTGGTAATTTATTAATGCTATTTATAGCGCTATTTTTATATGCCAAAAATGCTATTATTTTGATTCACTACTTATGGAATTAAAAAGTAGCAAATGCTATCATTTTGAAGCTCTAATAACAATCTGTCTAAAAACACATAAAGTTTAAACTATTGAAAAGTAGAATTTTTCCGGAGGATGTTATGCCCAAATCCGCACAGCAAACTGCGAATTAAAAATCACGCTGAACTTAGTATTTTTTTACTCCGATAATACAGTATATATTTGAACATAAGGGGAAAGTGATATACGAATAGTGATTGAAATTTTTTTTCATTACCGATACGACATTGAAGGTATATTAGCTTCGGTTACGGTACGGTAATGCAGTAAAAAAATGTAATATTTGCTGTAATGAAACGGTAATCAAAATATGAATATTTCCAATCACTAATACGAAAGAAACTTCCGTGAAGCGATTAATATATTTACAATAAGGATAGGGATTAATATGTACAGTACGGTATAACTTATTAATTGATTTAAATTAATTACACGATTACAGTTCGATGAGAATAAACTTCTTTATTATTGTTAGTTTACAGAATAACGAGTTAAAAGTTTATTCAAATGATTTTCAAAAAAAAACTAAAAAAGTCACACCTATTAGTTGTGTGCGATTCACAGATCACAGATCACAACTCACACCTCAACCTCAGCCACTTCTTGGTTTTGATTGTGGCGTTTCATCTCTTTTTCTAATGACGTATATTCCCTTTTCTGGGCGATTCCTGTCTTAAAGTAAGTCCAAGAGCTTATGATGTATTGTCGATTAGTGAACACCAAAGCACCAACGAGTATGAAAAGCGTAAGTATTAAACTGGTAAGTATTGCGTACGAATAAGTGACATAAGTATAAAAATCATCGTTACGAAACGGTGAAACGCATTCCAAGTCCATTATACTAAGTTCGTCGAAATATTTGCCGGCATTGTCCTGAGGATAACCGGTCTCACAGTGAAACTTCTCCACCGATTCGATTCGATACTCTGTTGTGTTCTTTGTCCATTCGAAGAACGGTTTGGACGCGCAGTCACAATGAAACGGATTCATAAATAAGTTAATGCTGTAGAATTTAGGACCAGTTTCCAGATAAGCCAGCGATCGTTTGTCCAGTGTTTTGATAAAATTATAGCTTAAGTCAACTAAATTTAAGTGTTTTAAACACGTGAGGTTTAAAGTGAAATCAGTGAGATAATTGTTGGTCAAATACAACTTTTGAAGAGATGGCATAACGCAAAACGCGTCGTCACTCGGAAACGTTTGGATGTAATTATGAGCGAGATTTAACACTTTAAGCGTTTGTAATGCGCTTTCGTTGAAAGTGACAGATAAGTCACTCATAAAATCGACATATTGTGTGGTTTTTGCGAACGCGTTTCGCAGATGCAACTCTTCCAGAGATTTAAAGTTACTGAAAAGTCTCGGATGAAAATTATCGTCGTCTATGACAATGTGGTTATGACTCAAATTAAGTATTTTAACCGTTTTGACGTTATGAAACGTTTTTCCGCGAATAAATCGTATGTGATTATTGGATAAGTCAATGGTATGCAAGAGCTCATACTTAGCGTCATTACCGATAACATTGGCCGGTAAACTCGTAACGTTATTGCCCGTAAATATCAGTATTTCGGTTTCGGGTGACAGTTGTGTCAGCATTGATACGTCCGAAAAGTTAGTGTTCGTACAATTGGTTACGTATTGTTTTGATTGATTATAGATCACGAAACCGCATCTGCATTTGCCTTTGAAAGCCTCCGCACAACCAGTTGGCTCTTGCAGTGTCAATGTTTCACTAACAACAACATTACCGCTGTATAAAACTATTAATAAAGCGTGCAATAATGCCAAACAAATCAAACTTTTATTGTACAACATTTCGAACTGAAACGATCAAAAGCTCTTAAATCAAAATAAAAATACCAGCAAAAAAAACTTTTCTGTTGTTTGGCTGCACTCGTTTTAGAAAGTAAAATATTTCATAGTTATGGTGCAAATATTATTTATTCGACATTTTATTCTGTTTAGTCATTTAAGAGGAATTCACTGAAAAGAAAGCATAATAAAGAGAAACATTGGGAGGGGTTTTACAGTTTTCAGACAGGTTTTAGGCTTTTAGTCTCACTCGTCAGTCTATCGCCCGAATTATATGCAGTATAGTGTACTGTAACGTACAATAATATACAGTATGAATACTACAGCAACAGTTGCAGTACTGTAACACTGTTTTCCATTTCTCGTTAGTTTGTACTGAAACGTTGTTTTATGGCATAAGCCGTGACTATTATGGTATGTTATACTAGTAGACAAAACAAACAACAAATACATCCAATATATTAAAAGTAGTCATCAAACAGCTGTAAAATACGTATTTCATAAATTAGCGAAGAAAATTCGTACACATTTGAGCTAAAAATCGTCAAAAACACTCCGCTAAGTATTCCAACTAATTTGAAAACTCTACTACAACTACATAAACAATTCACGGCACATTCACAGTAGACCTGCGAAAAAATTCAGGAAAGGATACGGATTGAGTGATAATAATTGCAAAAATAATTTTTAATATTTTTTTTGAATTGTTTGATTTCTAAAAAATAAACGATTGTATTATATTTAACCATTTTCAAAATAAAATATGTTTTGTTTAGAACATGTTTTTCTTTCTTCAGCGCCTTTTAGGATTTTTTGAAAGTCATAATGGTTTAAAAATGTCTTCTATATTTTAAAAATTATAATTTTTTAAAATTTTAACAATGCCAAATTGAGTATTGCCGGTATTTCTTTCACGGGATTTATAGGGGCTGAATCGTCAATTGAAAATATCAACAGTACCAGATTGAATATTGTTTAGAAAAATCTCGATGATTAAATTTTGATCAAAAATCAGCTAATAAATTATTTTGATGAACCAAATACAATAAATCTTTGAATTGAAGAATTGAATTAATTTTTGTTATGAATAGGAGGTAAAATCAGATAAATATGATCGATTATACCCAAAAAGTTGGTAAATATTTATTTAAACGTAATATTCACAATAACTTTAAGGATGGGACGGGACTTAAATTTAAATTAAACAAGAAGGGACAGAATATGACTCATATATTCAATTTAAGTTGACATTTTATTAAATTAATACACACTTATATATACTAGTTATAGTGATCCACCATTGAAAGACCATCACATTAGGGATCATAACTAGTGTATCAAACATTGGGTTAAAATATATTAGATATAAAAATAAAATAAAACAAAATTAAATAAAATTAAAATTATTTAAATTAAAAATCTTACATATTTTATGGCCATTATTCTTTAATTATCATTTATTTATTTATTATTTTACTTATTTGTAGATCAAAACATAAAACAAAGATGTGGCACGGTCCTACCCAAACCTAACCTAACCTACCTGAGTTTTTCAAATTTCAAATCCAAAAGGAGGGTCTCATTTTCACCGAGTGACTCCTCATTTAACTCAACTAATAGCTGAATTTGATTATAGGTGTCAACGGTCAAAAATTGAGTTTTTTCCACCTCAATCAGACAGTGAGTCACAACGTCCCAATATCGGGGCATTTGATCCGTTGATATAGGTGTGAGGGTGAGAGCCCCCCAATTATAGATTGAAAGGTCCGGGTTCTTGAGCGTCCTAACGAAAACCCGGACTTGAACCTGGGACCTTAACACCATTTTGGGACCTGAACCTGAAGTTTTTTTAAGGACTCGGACCAGGACGCGGGACCTAAGTTACAATAATATTTAAACAAAACAGTTCAATTTTAATTATAACCTCTATTATTAATATTTATTTATTTATAGCACTATGTCAAACTTCTTCATATGATTAAAGTTCAACAAAAATAAGTTAAAACATGAATTTTGATACATACTTGAGTTGAAATACGTAATATTTTTATTAATTTAGGTCCCAGGTTCCAATTCTTAAGGACTCGGATTTGAACTAACTCGAACCAAGACTCAAATATGCTAAACTTGAACCCGGACTTCTTAAGTTTTTAAGGTCCTGAACCCGTAAGGACCCGGTGCGCCTTAAGTCCGAAAAGTCCTAAGGCGCGCTTTTGTCCATCTATACCCCCAATAGAGAAGTCTAAAGATTAGTATTTATGCTGAGCCTACGCTGTAGGATCTATGCTCACGGATTAAAACTAGAGATAGGTAGTAGGCTTAGGCTCCAAAATATTGGTGTAATTATTAATATTTAGAGATATATCAATAAAAATCCTATTAATTCACTTTATATTTCCATTAATCATTAATTTTTTTTGTAAAATTTCCCAAAGTCTAAGCAATTTTTAGTAAGATATCAATATTCAGTAATAAAAACTTTAAACAGAAATATTATGTGTACATTACAACAAGTATAAAATTAAAGAATATTATTTGCTTTCCGGAACGTTGTTTTTATATTATAATTAATAATTTCTATAAGTAAAAATTACGTCTTAGAGCCTATAGATTAAGCGGTCTAAATTAGGTTAGGCTTCTAATAATATAATAGGCTTAGGCTATAGGGTGAGAATAAGCCTAACGTTAAACAGCTTAAATTTCTTATCTCTAGCGTAGCCTTTAAAGAGTCAGACATACATATTTTGAGATTTACATGTATGATATGAAAGTATTTAACTCATATAGAGATTAACTGTTTAAAACAAAAAAAAAAGATATTTTGTGGATAATCTTCAAATTAATCATGTATTAATGACTTTATTCGCATTCGATACATAGAAAAACTAGAAAGAGTATGAAATTGAACATACAAAATGAGCTCACTTTGTGTTATATTCTATTTTAATTCAATAGTATAGTCTAATTTTTTGTGTATTAAATATTTTTGGCATTTGAATTATTTATTATATGTTGCATAACTATATTTTATTTTTGTTTTTAAGCAGTTTGTACTTTTATTAAATATTGTTTTAATGCCAAAAATGCAGCACTTCAATGAGAGTTTTGTGAATTTTGATTCAGTTGTGTTTTACGTAGCTTTCGTTAAGTCAACATCACACAAATTGTTGTAAGCGAATACTCAAAAGTATTATATAAGCGAATATGCTTACGCGTGTGATTTATTTTAACTTGAAATAGTTTTACTTATTTTATTTTAAACAATATCTGATACATTTTTATTCTATTTTTATCATTATTTAATAGATTTTAAAGCCATTTTTAGTTTATTATTTTCATTTTAAGACTATTTTAAGCTCTTTTTGTACATTATTAGACCATTTTTAGCTCATTTTTTGACATTTCTTTTACCATTTTTGGCTCATTTTTGGCTCATTTTTAGCACATTTTAAGACATTTTCACTAAAAAAAGACTCCTATCTTCAAAAAATCCCTTTATTAAAAAAAGAAAAAATCCCTTAATAAATATAAAGACTGTGCACATACAGACAGACAGAAAGTTCAAATCCAATAACTCCTTTGGACTCAAAGTGTGCTAAAAATCATTTATCCGATCAAAAACATATTAAAAACTTTCCCTTACTCATCCGTATGTCCAATTTGATACAGTCGTTTATTCAAACAAAATATACAGTGAACAATCAATAATAGTGTATTTTTAACACGTGTTGAAAGTGACCACTATTTGATTCAATGCACCCTTTCTAAAGGTATTAACCCTAATCGCATGTTATGGATTAAAATTGAAATTTACTGTACACCTGTTTTTGCAAACGACTGCACTATATTTTGGACATACGGATGAATCGCTCTGTATTGGAAACATTGTCATTCCTTTCTGCGTTCTAATTCTTAATAAGTATTTTACTCAAATTCACTCAATTCCATTTCCCTATTCCAATTCCATTCCATTGGAGTTGGAATCGCTAACTGTAGCACACATTTCATAAACTTTATTATGTAAATAATAATTCATAATAATATTAATAACAAATATTTATGAAAAAAGAGAAGAAACTGCTAATAAATACTGTACTTAATAGTAACTCTTACTTGAAGGCATACTTTAGAGATTTTCTTTAATATAAATTAATGATAAGTTGAATACAAGTATCGCAATCTCTATTGCGTTTTCAATATATACAATTTATATTATAATATTTATATATATATATACGACATTTGTTTGAATTTTATTTGATGTAATGAATATGTTATTTACAATTTAGTGGTGAGTGTATTATGACGTCCAAGCGATAAACTTTTAATCGATGCGCTGTAATAAACTGTGGCCTTTAATCGATATGTTTGCTGACGATTGAGTTTTCGTTTACGACTAAAGCATCCAAATAAGTATTTATTGAAATGAGATCGAAATTTACCGCTTATTAGGAAGAGCTTTAATTTAAACGAGAATAAGCATCATTAGCTGTTTATCTTTTGCCGTTTCATTAACTAATTTATAATTGATACTTACAGTCACTGGATTGAGACAGCTGTTAGTAAACGATAAACAGTATCCTAATAAACAAACAATGATTATAGTTATAAATATAATTTATTATGTACAACAATGAGTTAGTTTAGTGTAATAGCAAAAAAATCACATTAACCTTTCAAATAGATTTATTTTGTCAAAAATCTATTGGTAAGGATAGGTACAAATAGATTTTAAAAATTTATGAATAGAATTTTTTTATGAAACTCTATTTAAGCTCTAAGTAATATAATAAAGAATGGGATTATGTACATAGGGATACCGATTTCGATAACACGTTAAATTATATGTGATATCTTGCAGAGAGATTCGCAATCTCTTTTTTTTTATTTTACGCGTCGTATAATTCGGTCTATGGGTCAGTCACGAGAGGATTTAATTTAATATTGACTTTATTTGATTAAAAAGCTAAACATTTTAAGTATAGATCCCAATTTTATTATTTATTGGTTAGTATCGCAAATCTTTTTAACCAATAAATTCAAATCAACCAAACCATAAATGTCTAAATTTATTTCTTTTGCAAATAGATATAGAAGTTACTTAAAATGCCAAACTGTACTTTGAGTTAATAACATTTATATTTGTTTCTTTTGATGTTCGGTTAAGAAAAAAAAATTTCAATATCCAAAATTTCATTAGAAATCCTCAAAAGAATAATATTTTTTTGTTTAAAAAAACAAAAAATGCAAAAAACCGGTGTGTGAATCGAAATTAAAATTATTTCAATATAGAAAACATCCTGAAATTATAATGCAATTTTTTCTGGTAGCCCAAGGTTTTACTGAAAACCATAATATAAGTTTTTCAAGGATAAATGATTAAAAATCAAAATTTAATTAAAATATTTTTAGTCAGACGTATTAAAAACTGGTTAAGCGTCATAAATATAGGCTATTTTAATCGTATATAAATATATTCTCGTTTTCCATCGATTTATTAATCAGTGTTTGGACAAAATAGAAAAATAATAATATTGTGGCAATAATTTAACTAATTTGACATATTTTAAGTTTAATTAAAAAAAATTTCCTCGATATAGATCTTGTTGCACATAATTTATTTTGCATGAATCAGTAGCTTTAATAAAAGAAACCTGAATTCGAGATTATGTTATCTAATTTATTAAGACTTTGTAAAAGTAAAGTCTAATGCGCTTTCTGTTGCTTATTCGGTCGACTTTGATCCGAAAATAAGAATAAAAAGCGAGCTAAAGAATAAATATATACTGTAGTTTGAAAGCTTAGGTAAAGTCAGAAAAAGCTGCGTATGCTAACGAGTTCGTTAATAAATTTTGGTATTTTTAATATTAACATATAATTAAACGTAACGTTTCATTTATAACTAATTAACTCGTTTTTTTAATAATTGAGTTGCAGTTAATCTTCAAAAACTTATTGCAAAATAAGACGTAAAATTTAATAATTCAAGATTATAATGTCTTAATTAATATTCAAAAAGATTACAAATAGAATTTTTGAATCTATTTAATACTTAGATATTAAATATTTAATAATTCAAGATTAAAATATTAAATATTTTTATATAAGAATTATTATCATTAAAAATTATTAAGAATTATATTATATAAAAAATAATATCGTAAATAAAATTATTTAAAATTCAAGATTATTAAATATTTAATAACCATATATTTATTATATAGATTCACAATTTTATTTGTATTTTTTGAATATTAAATAAATGACATTAAAATAAATATATTATTTACTGGCAATGGAATAAATTATTGTGAATCCTGCACATTATGATAACCCGTCCTCGAAATTTTTTTAATTAGTTAAGAAAGTCGAAATATGGCTTTTATTTATTGAACGAGTTTTAAACAAATATTTTCGATAAGATTAAAACTTTGAAAATAATAAAATTTTTATGCGCTTTAACTTCTTAAGTGAATTTCAATGAAAACACTTATTATGCACAATAAATGTTTATTTTATGCAAAAAAGTGTCTCTAGTTCTTATAAATAGGTATTGAAAAATAATTTTTTGTCACATGAATAATAATAACTCATTTAAAAAACGACGACATTGTAAATCATAATAGATTAATAGACTAATTGTGCATAAACTCATAACATTATGAATAATCAAAAGAATTACAGCATTGCAAAAACGAATAGTTATTTATGGCAATGCCATTATTAATAATAATCGAAGAGTTTTCTAGAGTTTTTAGATAATTGATATTTTACACGGAAACACATAGAATTGCAAGCATTGCTTAATATTACCTGTAATTTTTAATATATGCCAAAACGAGTTGTAATTATCCATAGACTGAGGAAACGTATAGTAAAACCATAGCATGAAAACTAATGTTTGAGATAAGAAAGGTTAAGAGATAATCAGTGGTCACATTTAATATTAATAGGCCTTTTAAAAGCATAATAAAAGATTTTTACTGTGATTTGGAAAGAAGCAAATGGCGAATATGATAGCCAATGCAAATACCATTTTTGCCACTTTAGTTCTTAATGCTATATGTTTATAATGGTTTACATTAAGACCGATAACTTGACGAGAACTTAGCACTAAACGTCTAGCCATAAGAGCATACAAAGATCCGATTGCCATTAATGGAATGACATAGAAGATAATAAACTTTAGTAATACAATCAATTTAGGATACCATTGGCCCAATTCTTGAGGAAACGGATAGCAAACGTTGATATGTGTACTTTCACTAATATTAAATGTCAATATATGTGAATTATAAGCTCCAGGAATAGCAAAGGCTATCGACACTGTCCACAATCCAATCACAACAGGAATTGTCATTTTCTTTGAACAGTTATCTTTAACTTTATGAAAAGGCATTGAAATCGCCAAATAACGATCGACTGATAGTACGCTTAAAGCTAATACTGTCACACCAAGAGAAACATCTCTCATAAATTCACTTAACTTACAGATAAATTCACCGAAAGGCCAACTTTCGATTGTGTATATGAGACTAATAAACGGAACTGTGCCCAAAATAACGAACAGATCTCCGACCGCCAAACACAATATGAATGTGTTGGGCAAGTTTCGCATCGATTTGTTGCGTATAAAAATGTAGACTAATGTCCCATTTCCTACTAACCCAACAATGAATATTAATGCGAATATTGATGGCACTATATATGTCTCTGGCCTTTGAGAGTATGGCACATAATTATCGGAAATTTGATGATCAGTGCTTAAATTATAACTTTCAATGTTATTGTTCAAGTAGTGGTCGTACGAGTCCTGCAGTTTCATAAACGTTCCGACGATAACGCTTTTCAATTTAGTGGTGTCGTCGTCGTCGTCAATAAACCGATTTGTGTCGATACTTGTTTTCTCAAAACTTGTTTCATTAAATTCACTCATTTTCGAATTGCGAACAACGAAAGTATTTATATATAACAAATAAAAAAATGAAGTTAATTAATAACAACAATAATATTAACAAACATTAACACAATTTAAGTTTTTTTTGCGTTTTGTCAACTTTTGCAAGTTTTTCATTGTTTTTATCATTAATATTGATTAAGCGCTAAACTTCTCCGAACATAGTAATCAGTGATGTTGTAAACTGAACACAACATATTCATAGTGATATGCCTTTATATTTATCACAGCTTTTTGTTGTGCACACTATCGTTCTCTCTTACTCTCTCGTTCTCTCTCTTACTGCTCAGTGTTGAGTGAAATCACTTATTCTGCGCAATACACCATGCATTTAAAGAAGCTATTTATTGCCAATTACTTATAAGCTTAAAGTTAAATATTGTTTTACACGTGCAGTAAACAACTAATACAGCAGAACCAATGGAAGGAAATACAGATTTTTGCTGAAGAGTAAGCGCAAAGTAGTAATCATTGATCAGAAGCGTCTATATGTCTATATGGCATTTGTCTTTCACTTTCTGTTGAATCAACTTTTTTTGACACTTTTCATCTGTTTATGAGATTTCATCGCATTCCGGTTTCAGTGAAAACGTTAATCTAATTTTCAATAATTGAGAAAATTTCCGCTCAGTTTTTATATTGTTTGTCACACTTGACAATCAGATATTGATTCTTGAATAAACACATGCCATTGATATTATTTTTAATTTTAATTCATTAAATATTTTAGGTTTACGTCTATAACTGTTGCCCACAAATTAAAACACAACAATCATTAACATGATTTGCCTTATTTTTCGTCAAAAACCAGTTTTTCATGGTTTCACTAACTAACCATCACATCTTGAGAAAACAAGTCATTATTCGTAATTGCAGCCACACGTTATAGGAGGGTTGTCACGATTTCAACTAATGACACAAAATGCTCATCGGAATGTCACTACCATTCGCATGTCATCTACAAAACACAGATATGGTTTTTGTTTTTTAATTATATTGATATAGATTTACAGATTCATATTAATACATTCATTTACTTGAAGTGATAAATAAAATCGAGTTTATTATAATAAAACTCTTTAATTAAGTAAAATAGTTTTATATCACATCGTTTGACAATTTGGTCAATTGATTAGATATTAAATACTGACAGATATTTTCAAATAGATAGGACATCGATTTAGTTAACGAGTAATTTGTTAAATGCAATTATTGTTGCAAAAAATAGTTTGTTTATTGTGGTATTTATGTCAATAATTACATAGTTTGAGACATCTGAGTTAAATAATAACATTGTTATTTGTCTCACCAAAATGTTTTGATGCTCTTTAAAAAAATAAATTCTGTTACAATGGGTCAAGCAGTGAATTAAGTACAGAATTAAAAGGGATTATCATTAACAATAGAATGCTGCGATCATTTTACAAGATTACACGCAAAAATGTCATAGGAATAAATATTGCAACCCATAGTACAGTATAAAAAGATATTCTTGTTTAGTACTAAAGATAATAAGATAATGTCAGTATACATGTAGTGCTAAAATATATTAAGAGCAGAGGAGACAGAACTCGTGATGACCAAAGGTATTACAGCACGTAATTGCGTAATCATTGGCAGAGAATGTTTTTAAGATTAACTATTTGTTGTGGTTTCACAATAAAACTTACAATGAATATGTAGTCGATTTTATTTAATCGAATGATGATTTCAAATATATGTCGTAAATCTATTAACGATTCAAACGTGACTTTATAATTACGGCTATTTCGAGAATTCGCTGGAGGCTGAGAAAAAATTACTACATAAATAAATAATAATTGAGGGACACTGCATACTCAAGGAAATTAAAGAAGAAGTGGATAATAAAAAAACGAAAGAATAAAATAAGAGAAAAAAATCTGTATTGAAAATCGACACACATATACACATATTTATCATCTGTATGTAACATCAGTAGTGTTTCATCGAAATAATGTGAATATATTTTTTAATGTAAAGGAATCGGTGACTGGTATACGCTATTAGACGAAACCCGCTTGGATTACATAACATAATAAATTGTTATTTTGGTATTTTTATTGTATTTTAGTCAAAGAATATTATTATTATTAAAGTCACAAGACTTTTTGAGTCAAGTGTTATTCGGAAAATCGCGTCTAATGTTTATGTAAAGTCTGTAACAGCAAACTGACCACATATTTCTTTCTATCGATTTTTGTAAGTTATATCGAATTTTCATAAGTTTAAGATCTTTATAGTTCCTTATATTTTTATTATTCTTTATTTTTTATTGTTTTGGTTAAGTTTGCGTAACAAAAATTGTTTGAACGGAATAAAATGTTTTTGATATTTACTGGAAGTGCACGTCACATACAGTTTAAGTTTTACTCAACAAAAAATTTAGTCAAATTTCCATTTAATTTAGATAAATAGCGAAATAATTGTATTTACTATGGGAATAAAGCCTGTCATCTCAGTCAAAATTTTGCCAGTATTGTCACAGTTTATGCGTTACATAAATGTACTTAAATTATAACTTATAATTTATAACTAACCAAAAGCTTTTTAAATAACAAAAAAAAGATGAAACGATAAAAATGATTTAACTTTTTATTAACACGTGTAAAGTGTTATTATTATTAAAAACATACTTTTAATGGACTGTTATGTAATTCATTAAAAATAATGTTTAGTAAGGTATATGGTATATTAAGCGTTACATTGCCACTGATGCTCATAATACTTATAAAATTACCCGCTATTCGCTTAAATATCTACTGATAAGAAACGCTTATTATAAAATAATTAGTATTTAGAGAAAAAAGCAGTAAATTAAATACAGCTAAATTTGTTTTCATTATTAGTTATAGAAAACTTTCCGAATCTTTGTTTCAATGCTAAATAATAATAAATTTTTTACGCTTACTTTGCATTTTAATTCTAAATAATTTGTATAAGATTCAAACACTTATAAATTCGATATAACATGCACTTAATTTGTTTGAATACATTTCGAAACAAGCATCCATTTGTATCACAATTCAGTTCGCAAACAAAACTTGATTCTCATACTAAATTATGTGTGATTCAAACACTTTTTATTTATATCTTAATCACAATGTATTTTATTTCAATTACTTTTATATTATAAACTATAAAATAACAAATTTATATAAATTTAACTGATATGATTTAACATTCAATTTAAATTAAATTTCAAAAAATTTGCAGAAACAAATTTTAATCATTTATGAGTTCACTTATGTGTGGACAGGTTTCATATTAAATGACATAATCGTGTAATTTGTAATTTAATATTTTGCTATTGAAAATTTTCTGACGAATTAATTATATTTTTTTAGAATATTATCGTTCAATTTCATTACATTTCATTCTAATTGTTTACCGATGAAGTAAATTTCCAGGGGATTCCCTCTGTTTATCTGTTTTTTATAATCTAAAAGTTATTCCTAATAAAGAATTAAGTCTTAATTATGAAAATTTAATTTTCCAATAAATTTATGTTTATTCTGAAATGTTTTCAAGTTTCAAAATCTTAGATTTCATTGTGACTGAAAATTACTTTAATTTTTGTTAAAAGATTTATACATGTACTTTAAATTAATGTTTAAAATGTAGTCTAGTTTTACGACATATTAATTGTGAAATGTTATCTGTTTTGATTGCAAACAAAATGTCAACAATTAATATAATTCTTATTTTGGATTATAAAACTAGGAAACCCATGTTCAAAGAACAAAAATTATAATTTATCAATCATGTATAATATATTTAAATCAAGAAAGTCTCTGTCTGCCTGTCTGTCATATACACACACATCTCTTGTATATCTTTTAATAAGATTCTCAAATCAAAACCAACAAAACATGTTTAAATATACCTTAACCGATAAGACTGGTGAACCATATAAATGAAAAGTATACCCAAACCATAAATATATTTAATTGATATTCCTCTTCTCCTCCTTTTATCACTTTAGCCGATGGTAATTGCTTTTGCAGTCATATGACAACGGAATTTCCTCCCTATTAACACACTGCACCATTGAATTATTAACGACAAAAATATGAGTTAATGAAACAGTGAACTTTGACCTATGATAAGCAGACATTCACCTTATTCTGGTATTAATTTACGTATAATTAATTAATCAGAACGAAATAATTTATTAATAATGTTTGTACAATTTATATGTTCGGTTCAAATAACAAATCTTCAATACTGTATACGGTATACGGTGATTGTTTTAACTCTGTTGAATGGCTAACGACGTAAACCCAAAAAATCAAGAGTCGATCTTCTCATGTAATTTTAAGACAAAAGTTTGCTTATGGTACAAATTTTAGGAGTGCATGAAAATTTTTTTAAATTTTTTAACATTTTCACCAAATGAGAAAAGTTATCGAACAAATCTAATGAGTTTTGATATGAAAGCATATTTAGATAAATCTGGAAAATGTTTTTGACCGTAATATTTTGGGAATGTGCTCACTTTTGTTAATTTGTTGGTTTTTATAGCATTGTAAGCAGAGTTAAAAAGGACGCAACATAATAAAGAAAATTACTGAAACAAGAAAAATGATCGAAAAAATATAAATCTAGTCAAATACAATAAGATGCTCGGATACAATAGGATCAATGAAAACAAACATTGCTTTATTATGCTTTAGCGTGTGTTCATTATTAATGGGTCACCGAAAAAATAATAGACTAAAGTTGTGATGCATAAAATGAAATATCTTATTAATTAACTAATTTTTAGGTCATAACGGCAACGGTAATTACTATATTTTTAACTAATTTATATGTAAAAGTTAGGTCAACATTCAATGTTTTTAAATTAACCTAAAGTTGTTTGTAAATAATTTGAAAATTAGAAAAATTTTACACTTTAATAGTTTAAAATGTTTAAAATTTGAGGTATATTTTTGTGACAGTATGAGTCAAGTAATTTTTCGCAAAATACTAATTAAAATGTTCTACACGTACGTATAGAATGAAAGTTATACTGTATATCCGATAATCCAGCGATAGTTTGCAAAAATAAATGGAAAATTCCAATGTATGAATTTATTGGTACATCTATTTTAGTAATCATCTTATCAACCAATTAAACTCAATAAATATATTTAACTCGATTTTAACAAATATACATAAAACAAAAATTGTTTAATTTTTAAAATGTCAAATAAAATTTATATGATTCAAGAAATGTTAATAATTATAGTTTTTATGATTTTTTAATGATATGGTATGCATAAGGAGTATGCCTGAAACCACATTACTTTCAAGCGCTATTTTCACGAGATATTTTTACATATACTGTACTATTTTATGAAACGTAAGTAAAGGCTGTTTCTAAGAAAGTCATTAAGTAAGAGTAAGATTCCAAGCATATTCTGCTCGCGTTCAAAGGCATTGGTCTGATATACTTTCATTCAATATATATGCGTTTTCGCGATTACACGTGTGCCTCAGTTACACATCTTCGCAAATCACATTTTGGAATACGATCTTCTCTGTGTAACATTATATAAGTTTACAACGCTTCTTTTAAGTCAATGTAATTCGGAGATACGCTGTGATAAGAAAATAATGTGTTATTCGATAATATCGGCGCTTATGCAGCGCTTAATCATTCAAAACTAATCATGACTCGATAGTTCTTAGATTAATCATATTTTTTTCCTTAATTAGTTTAGTTATCACTTCTGAAAATTGAACAAAATTAATTAAAACTTGACGAAATTACCCAAAAACTGGCCTTGAGTTTATATATTTTTGTAACCAATCGATTGAAAAAAATAGTATTTTAGAAAAGTCACTTTACTTAAATATAATTTTTTTCAGGAATAAATTTACAGTAAAATATATTTAAGCTAAAAGCACGAAATTAAACATTAGTGATGGTTAAAACTCGAGCTCAATATAACGATAACGCTTTATATAAAATTTTATTTTATATAGATTTCCAAAATTAAAATTTAGTTTCAAGTTCAGAGAGATTTACTTAATCATTTTGCAATTTTCATTAATCAAAAAGCTATAGTTTTAAGATAAAAACTAAATTTAAATGTTAAGTCAAAGAAAAAAGCTGAGATGACTAGTAAAAGAAAAAAATTGTGATTTAATTGACGATAAACGCTCCATTCCTGCGGATATTTTATAGCACTTTGCGTCTAAGCATTAAGTTTTTCATTTTAAAATAATCGAGTGTAACTAAAGTGCTAAATTTAAAGCCCCAGAGGAGACTTAAGATTTCACCTCTTCTTATAAGTGACGTATAATAAATACGTTATAAGTATTTACCAAGTTATTGACTAAAATTCTTTAGATGTTTTGATCACATTAAATGACAACTTTTTTCTTGACACATATTTATACATTGATTAAAAAAAATAGAGATTTTCTACAAAAAAATGGAGAGTCATTATAAGCCTTGAATTTATGTTTTATTTATTTTAATTATAAACATTATTGAATCAAAATATATAATAAATTGATAGTTTTGACAGTTATAAACGACATTAGAAGATATCATAAGAAACACTACGTAAACTACTAAAATCTGAAAATCCTTGTATTTTTTAAATAAAAAACTTAATTTTACAATTTTTTTGCAAATACGACAATTTTATGCATAATTATTATATGTTAAGTAACCAAATGATACTCAGAACTTTGAGTAGAATTTTATTTTCTGAAATTACTTTCTTTTGCATTAGTATTAGAGTTTCGAAACTCCTACTAAAACTTTACAATAAAAAATAACAAAAATGAGATAACTCGACGCACAAAATGAAAGTAAAATAAAAAATGTTTTATGAATGTTAAAAATTACACCAAACAACTATTTAATACATTTCAAAATTTAAATTTATATACATTGAACTTTTTCCTATGAATGAAATTATTATTGCATTATAGAAATTTGTAAAATTTACATAACCATCTGTTAACCAATGGTAACTTTTTGAATAGAATTTATATTAATCCATAAAACAAGAAATGGTTTCAAAGCAAAATAGGTACTGATATGCGAAAATGATTTCTACATATGAAAATAAAATCGCAAGAATCTTTATTGTTAGCAGTTAAGTGCAGTTACAGGTATGAATCATCGAGTGAATTCAGAAAAAATGCATGCAAAGTGAAAGTAATGCAAATATTTTCTTTGAAATCGATAAAGAATTATCTCATAGTTGGAATACAATAAATTCAATTGTATAGTTTGTTTTGAGCATTAATGTGGTAATAAATTTGCTTTACTTAAAAATTTCTTCTTACGTTAACAGTTAACGGATAACTCATAATTTATTAATAGCTTTTGCCAGAATGCTTGAGTGCGCACAACAATAAAAAAGAATTAGTTTCATATGATTTGTCTAATGGACGTTTAATGCAAAGCTTTTATTGTAAGGCTTTTATCTCTTATTTATGTTATAAACAGCATCCGGATAATATGCACGAAAAAACCAAAGAAATATGCATGCATTTATGCACTTAAAAACTCTATTATATGCA
>JAQGAW010001031.1:0-22011 GCA_034698025.1 Phthiracarus crinitus | reverse complement strand
AAAAATTTTAACCGCCAAAAACCGCAAAAATCTTTTTAATACGAACCGTAACCGCACCGCCAAAAAAAACCGCGGTTAAACCGCACCACCGGAAGCTTTAATTCTTACTAATGATGGCAAAAAACATTAATAAATGGTGAAAGCATCACAAATTCACGCTACAAAACATATCTTAAGTATGTTATAATCTTTTTAATGAGTTAGCGTTTCAGTATATATTAAAAAGTAAAGAGTTTGAGCTTAAGTTTTAACGTAATTAAATATTGGCGAATAATTAACATTTTAATGTTTTCATAATGAGATTCAAATTATAATTTAATTAAAATTAGAGTTGTTGTTTGGATACATAAATTAAAATTTCATAATTACATAAATATTGACTAAACATATGAACAATTAAAATCAAAAAGGTTTAAAGCCTGTGCTTGAGCTAGAGTTATGCTGAGCTCTAAAACAACAACTTCGTGCTTGAGCTTAGATAACAGAAACACGATCCACAAATTAGCGCTCTTCTCAGCCTAACTTTATGTCATCGTTTCATATCAGAATAATGAATGCAGATGTCCTACAAGTAAAATTTAAAGCGAATGGTAAACACGATGCGCCGTAATTTAATTATAATAATTTTGTGTACACAATATGACGTCATTTCAAACCGAATAAACTTAACGATTCAATCAAAGTTATGTAAATTGATTGCACTACAGTTCATTTTTTATAAGTTATTTAAATCGTGGCAATTTCTAAGTGAGACACTATTTTTAATTAATTATTTGGATGACTAGGTTTTGGATGCGTAATCACATTGACATCGAGAGTTCAACAATTTCTGGATAATCTATAAATACTTTCGAGGATTACTTGAGGCATAACATTAGAAAAAAATATAATATATTTGTAGTGTAAAAGAACCCACGAAAAAAACGGAATTCTTATGTTTCTCATAATATTTGATCAGTGAATGCTATTTTCGGCTTCTTTTGGTTGTTAACGCACTTTACTCGCGTTGCCAACGTTAGCTGTGTGTCAAAACTACGGATGCCTTAAAGAAAAAGTGAAATTATATGTTTTAGCAAACTTTACGGAGTATAGCTTAAAGTATATAAATAATGCATGGTTTGATATAACTTAATAATATCAATAGGTATACTGTAAAATAAAACACAATATTTACTGAATGGTCGATTGGGTTGCGAACATTTACAGCGCAACAGAGCGTAAAGAGCGTCTCGAAAGTTTTTATTGAATCCGCCATAAATGATAGGATTCGTGGCCGAAGAACCATATGCCACCAAATGGGAAAAATATGATAAACTTGCGAACCATTTCGGTAGCTATCGATATGTTGTTCAATTAGAAAATCAAATCATAACTTTTTGGCATAACTTTGTACATCAAAATTCGAGTAAATTGACTGGAATTTCTGACATAATTTTTTTTGAAATTCATTTTTACACAATAATTTAACACATTTGACGAACTATTAATGTCCATTACTTTAGTTTCTATAAGTTTATTCTTTAGTTTCTATTTTGGAGAAAGTGAAAGTAAGCCCCCAGTCATTTAGTTATGGAATACACTGTCTAAAATTTTAATCTAAACAGTTTTATGTCTATATTACTCGGAATAATCGAATAAAATAAAATAATAACTACGGTAATCAAATATTATTCGCTTTTTAATGCTGTTTTATTCAAAAAGCAAAAAAGTTTAATTTGTTTAATGCCAGAAAATTAAAGTTTAGCCAATCATAATTCCGAGTGAATTGAAGTTTAATAAATAGCCCGAAGACGACCAGACAAAAAACTATCTTCAATTTTGTACTCGTTTAAACAAAAAAAACTTAAATTGGGCTAGAATTAAATAATTTATTAAACAAATTTTAAATATTTAGGGAAAATGTCAAAGGTTTATATAAACTGTCATATAAAAGATATATAACCCATTTCCTTTTACCGGTAGTAAAGCGCTCAATCGATGAGTAAAAGGAAATTTTTATATATTTAGTTCGCAAAATATTATTTGTTGAGTGCTCGTTACTGCGAGCACAGAGCAAATAATTATACATTTTATTATTTGTCATTTATTTCGCAACACTTACTTCTCCGTAATCGTGCGACGAATGCCCAAATTGAGAGTAAAGCACTATTATTTGTAATGGCATCCAAGACAATACAAATATTGCTAAAACTACGCAAACCATCTTAATTACCTATAAGTGAAATTAGATCCGTTTTTGAAAATATTGCATTTTTTGTTAGAGATTATAATTATTAAATTTGAAAGGTTTTATAATTTTCGATTAATACTTTAGAGCAAAAATCACTGAATTTTATTTAATATATAAGAATACTTTTTATTTTTGTGGTCATACATAATAAAGATAAAGTATTAAATAATTTTTCAATACAACAAAAAATTCACATTTACGGTACATTGCAAAGCCAGACACTCGAGAGTTTCGATTGCTTTACATTAGAGTGCGAAATCATCAAAATTTCGAGGCCCGAGCCCGATGAAGGCCCGACATATTTAAATTACGAAAGCCCGATCGGCCCGACTTTTCCATCGAAACAATTAAATTATAATAAAAAGTAATAATTTATAGTCAAAATCAGTAAAAACAATTAAACTATTTAAGAAATGATATTCTAGAATTAAAATAAACTGTTATCTGAAGTGAAATTAATAAAATTCACAACAAATTATTACAATTTTGTTAATAATATACCAAAAAATTTGAAATTGACTTCAAAATCGGGCCTAAAAAATTTAAAAAGAAAGCCCGGCCAGATATGATTTTCTTAACTTAAGGCCCGAGCCCGACAAAGCCCGATACTTTTTGTCGGGGGCCCGCGGGGGCCCGAGAAATCGGGGGCCCATTTCGCACTCTACTTTACATCAATCAATGGCATACAATTACAAACAATTGTGTTTAATTTTACAGGTTTAATACGAGGTTTAAAGAATAACTTAAAAGAATTCTCAAGTAATAAATTATAAAAAATTATATTTTTATGTTAGCGTTCAAACTTTATGTTCAAACTTTAAATATTTTAGACGTTAGCGCTCATATTTAAAGTTTTTAGTGCTTTCAGTGCTCATATGGTTCATTGTAAATGTGAATTCTTTGTTGTAATGAAAAATTATTTAATAAAATCTCTTGAATTTCATTTAATCTAAATAATTAAAGTCTAAATCTTTAAGAACTAAAAAAGTTTTGACTGCACTAATCTATTGAAAGAAATCTTAATGCTTGTAAACATATTTCAATGATAGATTTTAATGAAATTTTAAATCTATTTTCATGAACTCTCTACTACTTTTAATAATAATTGAACTATTATTACAATAGATTAGACTAATTTCATATATGTCTTCCATCTAATATTCTAACTATATTTTAGTCCATTAAATAAGAAGCTTTTATTTAGTTTGTTAATAATAACAAATAGGTTTACTCTTTTAGTAGCAGCCACTTGCGGACCATCATTACAAGCAATTGTTTCACCGGGCACTTCACGAACCCATAACGTCCATATAATCATAGAGTAAGCGCTCGCCATTACCAACACAGGTATAAAGAAAAGCATTATCGTAACCGCTGTGTAGTACATCTGTTTGGTAGTGTTTAATGTGATACACTGTCCGCGTTTCGCATCGTAATGCGTTGGTGCCGGCCATGTCTCCATGCATTTCGTTTCCGTGAAGTCTTCCCACTGTTTATACAAATGCAAATATAATGATCGAATAAATTAATATATAAAATTCTTGTGACGTGGAAAACAGCTAATATCTTATGATAAGGTTCTTAAGAAATTGTAATTTAATGAGTTCGCCAGAATATTTTACTTGGAAAGATTGGCTTATACTGATTTTATTCATAGATTCAGACGATATTAAATCGATTTACATAATAGGCTCGAAGTAATTATTCTTCTATTAATAAGTAAATATTTCCGCAAAACTTCATTAAGTGATGGATTAATTGGGGAAAATTAAGTAAAATATCACTGAAAATTCATTTTTATCATAATTAACTTACTCATTAAATTATTTTAGTGTCCGCTATTTATAGATATTTTTATAATATTTTCTTAATTGGTTTAAGTCAGAGAATTAATATTATATTCTACCAGTAATAATAAGGTTGAAGCTCTACTTGAAATTATATATTATTAATTAAACGTTATTATATTAACAAAGAGCATAAATAAATAATTTTGGACTTCGAAGATGCTTAGAAAACTAATATTAATTATATATCAGAATTATCTGTGGCGCAAACTGATTCTTTAATGCAAACTGATTTATTAATGCTCTGAAAGTTCGAATATAAGAGTTTCTGTTAAGTTATTTTAATAATGTGATATAATCTTAATCTTCACTTAATAGACATAACGTTTAATTCGAACATTCATCCGTATTTTCTTAAAATATAGATGTTTTTTATTAATTGTGTGGATTAAAATTCTTAACATAACAATTCAAACGTAGTGTCTAATATAATCTAAAGTTTGCTATTAGTGATAAGAATGCTCAAAGTTTTTGTAATTGAGATTTATAAATCAAATCTGATGGCGATTTTTAAAAATATTATTTAATTAAATATATTTTAAATAGAAATACAAACTCCTTCAAACTTTATTTGATCTGAAAACTAAAATCTCTGAAGAGTTAAAATGTTTGTTGATCTGAAATTAGACATATTCTTAAAATAATCACATATTTGTATTTATTTTATTCAAATCAAACAATGTATGGTAATTTTTTATGAATATAACATTTATCTCAATGGAATAATAATTTTAAAGGATTTATATGGTTAAGACAAAAATATAGATAATAAATTATCCGCAGAGACGACTACGCGATTGTTTTTTGAGTGTAAAATTGCATAAAAAACAGATTTAAACCTGAATTACACGATGCTCTCGGTATAAGAGAAATGGTATGGAAACAAGTAATGAAATGATCCAAATGACGGTAATAACTAAACCAGTGCGCTGTTTGGTGACACGTACTCTCAACGGATAGTGTATAGCGACGAATCGATCGCACGATATCGCCGATAACGTGAGCACTGACGACGTCAGACAAGTCACTGTGAGAGGAAAAAAATAAATTTATAATTAATAATAAATATGATACTATAGTAAATCGCCGGTTCTCCTCAAATAACATACTGCATTAAAATTCTAGTTTTACTCATATTTTGCCTCAAAGTTAACTTAATATATATTTATTTATTTTTTTCCAACAAAACTCTGCACGGTTTAGGTTATATATGCTCAGTTAACTGCAGCAAAAACTTTATTTACTCGCAATCAATTTTCATTTTAATTTTATTATTCAATAAATCAAAATAAAATGTCACGTTAGAACTTTTAGGAAAGTTTTTAAATTTTTATTTTTGGTTTTCATCAGATAAGCTTTTAACGTATAAATAATATTTCCGCGCGACTGTACTTTTTCTATGGTTGTAAAATTTATTTAGCAATTATTAATGGTTTATCGAAGCTCTAATGGCTGTTTAATTGTAGTTACGGTAATGAGTTAAGCTCTTAGTGTCAGCTGTAATGAAACAGATATATTGTAGATAACACTCAAGTAATTCCATTATAGGAAACATTTGCTTTTATCGAACACGTAAATTTAATATATCTGTGTCAATATTCATTGTAGTCTACAAAACAAAATGAATTCGAGAAAGAGAATTCGTCAAAAAATTATTACGTAATTTTATTAACAATTTAAAAAGTAGTTCAATCCATTTTAATTAAATTAAGCTCTAAATTAGTCCAATTTAAATGGTTTAATAGACTAAATTAATACTGTATGAGTGAGTAAGTGAGAGATAAAGAGAACGTACACTTTTATCATTTAAATTAATAAAATTATTTGATTAAAATCTAAAATTATAATTGTTATGTAAAAGATTAAAAAATATTTTATTACATAATATAATGGTTTGTTTATATATATTCGATAAAGTCTTATATAAAGTTGGATAATTGGATAAAGATTTAATTGCTATAATTTTCCCTTATTTTCAAAAGTATTAGAAACAAGTTAAAAGCAATGCATTTTGCAAAATTTAAATATTTGTCGTTTGAAGAATAATGTAATATTTTTTGTGAAACCACAAAATTTATCATAACTTGAGTTTTTAAAATTCTTATTACATACATATCAGAGTAAGAGTATAACAGCGCGAACTTATTGTGTAACAGATAAGCTTTAAACGTGATCTTTTTGACATTCAGTTTCTTTTCAACAAAAATCCGACTCATACTTTATATTTCAGAGTTTCGCTGCAAAAACACGCTATTAGTGTAAGATTTTTACTAATCGATAAAAGTGTAGAGTCGTTATGTTGAATTATTTTTCGCGTCTTAATACAAATGACGAGAGAGAGTGAGAGTGAGTGAGAGGAGCGCGCAATAATGAGTTCGTATTGATTTTGGTTATTTACTCTGACTTAAGCAATGAGTAAACAATCGAATAAGCAAAGTACACGTTTTCGTGAATACCTAACTAAAGCTCATCAATCAGTATAAATCCTATATAAGCCTATAACTTACAGGCATATCGATTACAGTTCAGGTTTATTGAAAACGTTTAAAAAGCGCCGCATTTTTATGTTCCTATTTTAATCGAAAATAGCGATTGGGTAACGAATACCGTGAAAATTTTATTTTTGCTTTCGAGTTCGTGATTAATTGCCATATTATTTGTTTGAAAAGTAAATTTAAAATATTTTTGTTTCGCTTCTATTTATAGGTTTTCTTCGAAAACTTTGGTTTTATTGAAAATTTATTTTTCTTGCGCGAAATGAAGCAACAAATTCACTATTGAAGCATAAAAATTAATTAAATCCAGTATTTATAGAGCGCTGATATTATTTGCCTCCAGAATCGGAAACCCGTTTTTTAATTTGTTGCACAAATGGAATGCGATTACACGTCATTTTTCCACGAAAAGACACCGATTAGAGCCAAAACAGAACCAGAACAGACCACTATTAATAATGTAGTTTTCGAAACTGACAAACAACTAATGAAAATAAGTGACAGATTTTCTGGACTGCAAAAGTTGGCGAAAGAGAGAGGCATTCAATACAGCGATACTTCGATGGATGGAGAGATCGCTTCGGAAAGCAATGGAATTGATAATGCGTTTCATAAGCGTAAACAAAACCTTTTAATTCGATTGGGAGAACGGGTTAATCGCGGCCTTAAAAGAGTGTGTAGAAATAAAATCGTGAAGCCTTATCAGCGAGAAAATTCGAGTAAAAACGACTATTCGATTACTTCGAATACATGTGGCTATCATTTTCGAAAATTTCAATATAGAAGACAGAGGAGCGTTCAGATAACCAAACGTCAATTGGACTGTGAACTGGATTTTTATATGGCAAAGGTTGGCGATACGGATGTATGTGACGAAACGGAGATTAAAGATGTAACCAATATCTCAAACGTCAGTCAAAGTGATTCGTCTCTCGATGTCGCGAAGATTAAAAAATTGTTTGGAGGATTCGGTGGTCCGAATTGGAGGAAGAAAATCGTTATTAATGATTGTTAAAATTTTTATTGCTTATTATTTGTTCCGAAGATAATTGGTTTCGCATTTATGTTTTTTATTAATTGAAAATTTTTATATTCTACTGTTTTATTATTCGAAATTTTTAAAAATTATCGACAACTTCTTACATAAGTAGAATCAAAACTACATTTCAATAAATATCGCAAAGTTATTTGACATATTGTCAGTATTTCTTTATATCAGTGTCACATAAAAAGCTTACTGCGATTAAATTCAATTCAATGGGAAAGTTATTGTTTTAAATTTATATATATTTTTACTTTTCCAAAGAAAGCAAAATATATATTTAACCAAAACGAGCACAACTTAGGAAATGTTTATATAAAAAGAAAAACTTTATTCATTACTCAACACTTTAGTTAAGTTCAATATATAAATATATGATAACTCAGAAACGAAACCCATTGCCGAAATTTATTGAAGCGGCATTAAAAACAAAAACTTCTCGAATACTAAGAAAAATCGATGGTTTCTGTATGTGATAACCCAACCACAAATAATTTTCTATTTCCGATATATTAAAAGTAATACAAACAGCGCTTGAAATACCATAAGAACTGTGCCATGAGATACAAAACATATTATTATATAGAAATAATAACGAAAAAACGAGAAGGTTTAGGCATTATTTATAATATGATACAGTATTTGATGTGTTGGAAAATGGATACAATTACTAATTTTGTTACCGATTACTAAACATTGGTAATTAAGGTTCTTATTTGTACCATAGATCGATACTTTTTGATACAATATTGGTCAAAATGAGCACTAATTTAAGTTTATTTATTCAATAAATTATGTTTACGTATAACTTTCTTATATAATTTATTGCTGTCTATTGACTGTCAAATTCAAGCTTATTGTCGTTTTCAACAGAATCGACTAATTATGGAAACCTAGTAACCAAATAGACGACGTTTTTGTTCCAAATTTTTTACATAATGCGTAATTGTATTTTCAATCGAAATGTATTCCTTATGACAAATTAACATAAGTTTTAATGTGGACGTCAGGTATGTATGCAGAAGTGACTAAGCTCTCAGCTAACATCAAACATTTTATTCTAAGCTGTATTGTAAAACTGAAAAATATCACTTGAGAAAAGCATGTCATAATTAGGGATTTGAAAATCGTTAGAAAAACTTTTGCATAATCTTTATTTAGAATTAAAAATTTCTAATGATTTTTTAACGATTTTGTAACTTTTCTAGCGATAATTAACTATTGCCGTTAGTTTTTTCATTAGTTTTACTAACGATTTTCAAAGTTCTAATTATGATACTAATATACGATTAAAAATAAACGAATCGCTTTATTATCGGAAAAATGTGTAATTGAAATAAAGTTAAGGAATCGCTTCACTATTATATTTAATCTCTTTTTTACAACGATGTCATTGGTTAGTCAGTTCGGATACGATTTAACCCTATGCTCAGTCTATAAGCATTACTCATAATCAAGATTAATTGATTTTACTACATTTACATTTAGGCATCTTATCGAGTCTACAGCGCTGATTACTATACCGGTAATTGGAATTTAATTGAGTAAACGAATTTTTAGTCAATTCTCATGTTTAGATAAGAATAGTCGCGCCATTTTTCTTATACATTTGTTATTTACAGAAATTTTAAGAATTGACTTAAAAATAAAAGTATTGGGATTCTTGCACTCGAAATAAATGCCCAGAAGATATTTGACTGATTAATTCCCAAAGAGTATTAAGAATACAGTAAAGAAACAAAAAAAATGACATGAAATAGGATTACATACTTTGAGCGAATGCATTAACTTTGCACATAAATGGACCCAATATGTACAGAGGTTTCGTGACATCATTCACTTGAAGAATCCATAGACAAAAAGCGCAAATTAGTATATCGCAAACGGCAAGGTTTGTTAGATAGTAATTAATGGTTGTTCTAAGACTACGATTTAGCGCTACCGCCGCTATAACGCCTCCGTTTCCCATTAGGATAACGCACATCACTGCTGCACATACTATTATTTCGGCATAATCTCTGGACGAAAGGCTGGCTTTCAGATTTTCCGGTCGCGGAAATTGATACTGAGAGAAGTTAATGTTCGAGATATCCATTTCGGTTTGACTGCAGTCGATATAAGTCTCGTTACGAAAACTATAACTTACATTGAATGTCGCGCTGTCATAATCTAATAACGAGTTTGTCATTAAAACTGTTGAATCGTTTGAATGTATTGTGTGATTAGAATTGAACACCATTTTCACTGTTTATTTATTTATTCCAAAACTGTCAACAAATAAGTTTTGAACAATAATAATAACTAGAAAATCATTTTTGTGCAACACTTTCTTAGAGACTACTAACTAGTATTTATGAACAAAGTATAACTAACGTTATTATGATCGAGAATGTAGTATATGTGCGAGAAATTAGTGAATTTTCAGTGCAGCACACAATTTCGACAAACCATCAACAAGGCATGCTTCACAGTGTTTTTTCAGTGTTTTCGGGAGGTTTTCTAATGTAGCGCTCAATTGACATCATTCACTTCTTTGACAGTAAACTTGTTTAGTGTTCGCTTTCTGAGTTGAAATAAGAGTCTTTCTTTTGATGCAGTTTTACACGTCTTTTGATACAGAATAACAGTTTTTTTTCTGTAATAAAGTTGTTTTACTTTTTAACAAGAATATGACCACAGTATATGTTGAAAGGAAATAATATGATTATCACATCGCATCAAATTAATAAATTTTTATTATTAACAATATATGAGCGAATAATTTCATCATTATGTCTAAAACAGTTATAAATCAAAAATCGTGAAGTTTTCGAAAAAAATTATCGGAAAAAATATTATTATAAAATTTTTATAATAGTTATTCCATTCAAATCATAAATCATGGATTATTTCTTGTTATTTTGTGAACAGTTTTTTTTTCATCAATCACTCGTGATTGTAATAAATTGCTTCGAACTTATGATTATAACCGAAACTATTTATACAGAAAACAAATCAGTTAAAACTTAGGGAAACAGATTCGAGAGTAGATTTTCTCACAACGAAAATATTTTTGTCAATGCAAGCAAATGATTCTGACATAAATATATATAACTGTAACTGAAAAGAACAATTTAGTGGTTACAGTAAGTGTTATTAAGCGCATGTCTGTCAATGTTGCGTTCAATTCTTCAGAAAACAGTTTGATTTTTATATTCTTCATCCCAACACTCTTACGCACATTAGATTCGTATTTATCCAACGACTAAGTCTTAAATTTGCTCAAAACATTTAACTCATTTCTAATAAAAAAAAGTCTTAAACAAAAGGTTGACGCGAGCAAAATGACCTAAATATAAGCTTACGTCTAGTAATTTTTCCAAATTTTACTAATGATTAAATATGATGGCTATAAGTTCAGAAATGTTAGATTTTACTACTGGATTTTATAAGCTTAAAAATCCATTATATTGTGCTTTAGCTTTTTAATATATAGATAATTTTGAGTTTAAGCTTCAATAAAATTAGCTTTAAAATAATTGATATTTAACTGTTTTATAAATAAAACTTCAGTTATGTATTGACTAGAGTCTCAACAAAATAGTAAGAATTGTTTATCAAATTAGTGCTAGAGACGAATTCAAGTAAGTTTGCGAAAAAAGGTGGACTCTAAATAGTATAACAAATTGTATGCAGGGGTCATTAGAGTAACTTATACAATAAGTACTCATTAATGGAAACAGAGAATTAAAAGCAATTCAATTTTAATTTAAAACAAGTAAAGTCAGTCTTAACTCTTTCAATAACCTGGACGTCGTTTTTATATGTAAATGTATACGAAAATAGACGTCACTTTATCGATATAATTGAGATGACCTTTATAATGCTAGGAATGCGAATCACACCTGTTTCGTATTTATATATGTGTGTTCTATTGTATCAAATTTTTTCGTGTCAAGGTTCGTGACCTCAACTCAGACTGACCAATAGAATTTAAGGGGTGTCACAAAATCTCAGAAAATTTTTCGCAAACTTACTTGAATTCGTCTCTATAAATAGTTCAAAAATTCAAATTTGTACTAAAATAGCATTTGTTTTTATAAGATATTACATATTAGTTAAAGAATTATCCAAATTTCTAGAAATGAAATTTTTATTGCTAGTGATTTATTTCTAAATAATAGGCTTTAACACTTAATAAATAGAGCCTCAAAACGACAGCATTTCAAATACTTTTTAAAAAATAAGTGCTATTTTTAATGCTATTTTAGGACAAATTTGCAGCAATTTATAAATAGCGCTAATTTGATATGCAATAAATTCTATTATTTTGAGGCTCTATTAATTAACATAAAAAGAGACCCACAAAAATCGTAATGATAGAACATTTCGAAATTTAGTGAACAAAACTGAAAAAATTATCAGTCACAATCTATGAATTTTTATGAAACACTATTTTTATGTAAGTTTAAAAATATTTAAGATTAAATTATATAGGTTTTATAAGGAACCATGTTTAGGCTGCGCGATAAGAATATCGAACAAAAATTCCTAAGGCTAAAAAATAGTCCCTAAAATAAGCACCTCCTAGACGTTCAAAGTATATTCTCAATATATTTTTTAGGTTTGTTGCTGAAGATATTTAACTTAAATGCATATAAATATATATTATTACAAAATATTCAAATATTTTAGTTACTATTTTTTCTTATTTGACGTCAATAAAAGACGTAATATATAGATTAAATAGATACAGATGGATACAATTTATTACCCGTCTAATACAACAAAGCAGAGAAAACATTTTCGAATAACTATTTTTCCTGATATAAAAGAATAATAAAAACGATTTTCGATTTTTGTCCTCTTTTATTATTTTTTACTTTTTACATAAGCCTTAAGGGATACAAAAAATAGTATCGCTTTCATTCATAAGTTATTTATGTTATGATAGATTAAATTTATAAAAATATAAAGTTTTGAAAATATTTTTTTTAGAAAATAAAAACTAAAAAACAGAACATTCATAGTAAGCGTAGTTTTTAGATTAAAATACATATTTATATGTTTTGATTAAATTATTTGAATTAAATAATTAAAATAAAAGCAATAAATTACAAAGAATATAACATTATTACTGACCAACGGAAGCAAATTTTAATTTAGAAAAATATTCTTATTTCAGAAATACCTTAAAGATGCAAAATAAATACAATTAGAACTTTTAGTATTCCATAATTTATTTCGTTTCGATTAATATTTCAATTAAAATTATAAATTATATTAAAACATAGTTAAAATCTCAAATAAAGTAATTAATTAAATCAAATTTACTGAAGAATGCGTGAAATAAATAAAATTGATATAGAATTCAATGAAATAATTGTTTATAATTTTAAATAACTTCTCATATACTTCTCTCTTTAAATTTATAATTTTGAAATTTTGAAATGATTTTGTTGAGAATCCAAAACAATAATCTCGTTATCGCAGACAATAACAAATACAATGTCTTTATTGATGGTCACAGTAGAAGATTGTTGCGAGACTTGCTTTTCTTCGCCAGTATGTGTTCGGATCACTAAATGACCAGTGAGTACGAGAGCAGTGTTACCACTAAAAGTAAATCCTCCGCCAGTCTGTCCTTGAATCGATGCAACGCCTGAACCAGATGTGAGAATTCGCACTAAATTTGGTGAACTCTTCACAGAATTCGCTGCTTTAACTGCTTCTTCGCTTGTATTGTCCACCAAATAAGATCGAACGCTTCCATTACCTGATCTGTAATTTAATTTCGAATTCGACACATTCTGCGAAAGTATAGCTCCAGTTATGACACCAATTGGTTTGATGTCTGAACTAATTCTGTAATAAATCATGTGTTGAAGATTAGTGTCCATACCATCGCTAGATTTCCTAAACGTTGGCGATATTTCGTATGTCTCAGGAACAGCCGATTCAGCATTACTTTCTTCAAAACTTTCTGATTCGCTTTGTAGTTCGAGCATAACAGGCTCTCCTGTAGTATCTGTTAAACTGTTCTGTTCAAAAGTTCTTGCATTCAATGTTTCAGTTTGTGTTCCAATTGATCTCGTTTTTGGTGATTCAATCATTGGTAGTTCTAATTGTGGACTGTATTGCGACGTTTGCGTACTGCAATGCTCTGTAGTTCTTTGCTTAATCCTTGCAGACTGTTTTGACATTAAAGTTTCATAAGTTCTTTGTGTCTACAGTTCCCAATGTTATACACAAACTGAAATGGATATCAATAAAAAAATTATTCCCTAAAGTTTAATGCATTTTTCACGCTTAATGTCAAGTATTAGTAGTGGTGACAAAACGCTCAAATAAGCTCGAGCTTAATAAACTCAAGCTCATAAATTCCAGAGTTTGAGATTTACTTAGTATTTTTAAACTGAGTTTTAGCACGAGCTAAAAAATGTTGTGCTTGAGCTTGGATTAAATTTTTGTCAAATTAAATGTTATAAGTAAATTTAAAATGCAATTAAGGTGAAAAAATTAAGTTTCAAACTATAAACTATTTATGGAATTCAAAATGGAATACAAATAGTTATATTTAATTATTAGAGCCTCAAAATAATAGCATTTTTGCATATCAAATTAGTGCTATTTATAAATTGCTGCAAAATTGTCCTAAAATAGCATTAAAAATAGCGCTTATTTTTAAAAAATATTACGTGTTAGTTAAAGAATTATCAATATTTTCACAAAATTAAAAATGTTATAGTTACTCACTTTTTTAAAATAATAGGCGAAATACTTTAGTATCTTTTTGTTAAGAAATTTGGAGATTTTATCAAAGTTTGTAAAAATCAGTGTTTTTATTATGGAGGTTACTTTAGAATTTTCGATGGGGTCCGCAAAACTCTTGGATTTAAACAACAATTTTGAAAATTGTGGATAAATTGCATTTAAAATAGCATTTATAGCGATAATAATTTAAAATAGCAAAAATAGCATTTATAAATGGAGCTAAAACGACTCCATTTAATGTTATTCGAGGGCATCATGAAATAAAAAAGAAGCAAATGCTATTATTTTGAGGCTCTATTAATTATATTAAAATATTTATAGCAATAATTTAAACACATGTAAGTTTTGTCGGATTATAAGCTCACACGTGTGTGAATGAATTTATAATTTAATACTCTCCCAATACCCAGAGCTTAAAGCTTTAGCCAATTTTTAACATCAATTAACGTTGAGCTCGTAGATTGAACTTAAGCCATCAATAATTCGTGCTTTAAACTCGTAAGCATTAATACTACACTCGTAAAATTAGATTTAAAATTCAACTACAGTATACTTACTGTATAAATGTTTCGAATAAAGTTCATATGCAGATCTAACATATTAATAATTATTTTTTAAAATTTATGGTTTATTTATTATGTATTATTAATTAGTAATCTATGATCAAATATTTGAGTCAAAATAAACCCTATATTTTTTTATCTCACTATTTTTAAAAAAGACGAGCTTATTGTTAAAGTCAATTTAAAACGTTTACGAACGATGTATATGACGAATAATTACATTTAAATTTGCAACATTAAGTTATTTTCACATTTATTTTTTTGTTTGTTATCTATGCATTGATGCTAAAAATATGTGAAAAACATGTTATTTATCATTCCTAATAAATTAATTAACTAATAAAACTTTAATAATGATAATATAATAAAATCTTCAACAATTTTTCGTCAGTTTTTATATAATCTTTGCTGATTATAATATTAATTTAATTTAAATTCTAAATTTTCTATTTTTGTGGTGCGTTTTAAATCACTATTAATGTTAATATTATAATTGTGAAACAGTAATAAATTATAATATTTTTGAAATTACGCTCAAATGTCAACGGAATTCTAATGAAAACGAAAATATAGAAAATAAAAACATTAATACACTGCTTGAGCTTTTATTTATAATTGACAATTAATTATTCTAAGCGAGTGAGTGTGAGTAACACAAAATTGAATTTGATTAACATTGAAATTTTCGGATGTGTTTTCATCAATTCACTCGTATTCGTTCGCTGTATGCAATAATTACGAAAAATTGTCACGTAAAACATTTTACAAACTTTTTCTATAAATTTTAACACCTCTTTTAGCGATTAAAATTAGCATTTCGTTAAGGTATTAAAAGATAAAAAGTTCGGGAAACCTATGCATATTTTCAATGGTAACCCATGTACTCGTCGCAGACAATCGCGGAAATTTTATTCTATATAACCATGAATCATATTTTCCTTTAAGTCATTTGAAATATATATTGAAATTAATGTAAAGAATACTTTTACTACTTTAAAATAGTCTCGAGATAAGTGCCATTAAATAAATAATTCGCCATTCTTTGAATAGTTAAACGTACATTTGAACAGCAATTCCTAAATAAATAAAAATGCATCCCTAATCGTAATTTATGGTTAATTTGAAAATGTTTGAAAGTTGTGTGACGTTCGTGACCTCTTAAGATTAATGTTTTTAACCTCTATCTCGCAGACTACGGCTCGAGAGTAGCAAAACATTGAATGGAGATTCGTATTGACATTACTTGTCTGAAGTTCTGTACACTTGTTTCGACTGTACGCAAACTTTGCGTTTATATATAAGCGGCGAGTATTTCACTTTACTTTTTAATTATACGCTTGAGAAAAGTTTAATAACTAGTTTTTTAAAATAACTTATTTTAATGTGAGAAAAGCAACGCTTCAATCAAAAAAAAGTTTTTTAAAATGAATTTATTTTGGAAAAAATGCTTTATTTACGATAGTTTCATACTAATAATAATTATAGTACTCGTCAGTTATGTGCCAAAATTGTATTGTAATAGTGAACAGTCAGTGAAAGAGTTGTCTTTGATGGCAGCCGAACACTTGCGCACAATGGAAAGATACGGTGCGTGTGATGTGCCGAAACCGCAGATCATTTACCCGCTGAGCCATCATCCGTCAAAAACGCTTCATCCGCGCGGAACTCTTCTGTTTCGCTGCAACGATATGGCCGGCTGTTGCAATCATAGCACCGATTCGTGTCAACCGATCGAAAGCGAATTGGTTCAGATCGTGTTCTTCACCAGTTCTGTGCGAAATCACGCCAGACATGCGAGAAAGAAGAGGACCAATAAACTTGTTGAGACTATTTATATGCAAAATCACACCAAATGTGCGTGTCTTCCCATCGAAAATTCATTTTAATATTTTTAGTACAATTCATTCTAAAATTTCTAAATTTTTAGTAAAGTTTAGACTTATGTTTTTTTTAAATTAATTTTTTTATAAAAAAACTATGAGTTTGTTAACTCAAATCGTACAAAAAATATTAGTTGAAAGTGTTTGTGGGTGACGTTTATGCGTATTAATTATGTAAATTACAGTATTTTACGCGTTTTATTGGATATTATTATTATTTTTTTATATAAAAAAATTATTTTAAATTAAATGACAAAAATGCTTAATATATGCTTAATTAACTATTTTTCTACATTTTAATATAAATTAAATAAACTAGTATTTTATGTAAAGATATTCCTTGCATAATATGCAATAAAAATATTTATATAATTATTGATTAAAGCAAAAATGTACAGTAATTTATCATTTAAAACACTTGCACTTTAATTCTTTCAAAAAAACGCTAACAATAAGCGAAGAATTTATAGCTACCAGCGGTTGGTGACTAGACTTGTGTAGTATAGTTGGCCAGACTTCTGATGAAATCTGAGTATGCGGTCAAACAACTGTGGGTTAGATTTATGAGATACAAAGTTTTGATAAAATAAAAACTCTCGCATAACTTCTTTCGCGGAGAAATACGCCGAAATTTAATTTTTTGTTTATAGTTGTAATTAGCATGTTATTAATCTATGAATAATGTTTAATTTGCACGTAATTAATAATGAATAAATCATTGCTTCGTTGAAGTTAAATAAATTTGAACTTGAATTGAAACTGAATTTGAATTGGATATTATTTTTTAAAGATCACAAGTTTTATTAATTTTTTCAAAAATAAGTTATTTTAGTTATATAATAACTTGTTTATTAAAAATGAATAGATCTTTTGAAAACATGCAGAGCTTTAGTTGTGAAACAGAACAAAACATCAAATTAATTAATTTCGAAACTTACATGCCTTGACTAAAAAATGTGAAGTATTCGCTAATTTATTTTTGCAAATTTCATTACTATTATACTGTAGAACTAAATTAAAAATTAGCGAGTGCTTCAAATTCCATTTTCCAATTTTAAGTCCAAAGAGAATTATAGGACCAAAGTTTCAGTTGAGCTTATATGAACAGCAATAAATTGGAGCATATCATTATCATGTTTGAAAGTTTGATTAAAATTCATTATGGGATAATGGATTTTGTTAATATTTGTATTGATTGTCGTGTACTTTAATATTATATCCAAATTTTCAAAAAAGATCTTAACATATATAAGCGATTTAATTGATTGATATTACGTTAATGTAAGTAAATTTACATTAAGCTCGATAAATAAAGTAAACTTTTAGCTCATTACTATTAATAATCCAATGAGCAAATAAATCGGTTTGTGTTTGGGGATTGAGCTCTACGGATATTTTTAAATTTAATAAATAATTTAAAAGTTTTAGTTCTGCCTACTTTTACGTATTTATTATAATAAATAAGAATACAGTAGTTTCGAAAACTCTGCTCAATTCACATGAGTGTGATTTAAATTTTACGATTATATTTATCAAAAAAGAAAAATTATTAGTGCGTACGCAATATTCGCAGATAAATCTTATCTTTGCATAATTGAATTAAGGGTAAACTGAATAATTGTTAATTTAGATTTGATTTCACCCTAAAATAAAATGAAAAATGAAATATAAGTATTACGAAAGCAGATACTAATAGATTACAACAAAACGTTATAAAACACTAAAAAAATCTATAGTTCGTGTAAAAATTTGAATTAAATTCAAAGTAAAAAATAATTTTTTATCAATATTCTACAAAAAATAAAAACTATTTTCGGCTAACATGCGATAAATCTAAAATGTAAAAATTATGACATCAACAAAAAAATCGATACACATTATAAATGATTACACGATAAAAACTTCGCGCAAACACACACACACACGAAACGAGATTCTGTAATAAGCATATAACTTATATAAATATATGTCTATATTTATGTGATCTTTATTTGGTTCGATAACTGCGGGTCATTGATCATTCGATCATTAAATCCCGCCATTCAAGAAATTTCATTTTGGTTCACAACTCTTTCACCTCATCTCGAGAGATGATAAATTTTTTTCCATACATTTAAATAGCATAAAACAGTCTTTTTTTACTGTCTGACTCACTGCTTTAATAATCGTGACACTATTGATAAAATAAGAGTAATCGCACAATAGTTTGTACTGTGCGGCTGTAAAAAATTTTCAAAAAATAAGATATTTATCATGCGTTAGTACTGTTGTGTTGGGCTCTAATGTAGCATATGGGGCATCTCTCGCTGCAACAAGAAAAGAGATTTTTTTTATTAACGAAATGCTAATATTTTTCCTATTTATATTATGGCCAATCCATCAACAAAAGTTCATTTTTTGACTTTAGGATCTAAGTTTAAATAACAGATATATATTTTTTTGAATAAAAATTCCAGCTTTATATTTCAGGATTAAATATGTAAATTTAAATTTATAAAATTTCGAAAATTTCTTGAAGCTTAAAATTAAAATTCGGCTGTTTTACTATTGGATAAGTTTCGCACCTATATATTAGATTTGTTTTCTGCCGAGATTTACACATTTCAGAAATTCTTGACAACTCAATTAGATGCGTGCTGTTTTAATGTTATTTTGTAAAACAGCGCACTCGAATAAATTTGCCGCAATAAACATACTGGATATCAGTATGTATTATAATTCATGATAGTTATAAAAACATATGATGAACAAATTCATTACTAAAGGTGGAGTAAAATTCGTACCATCTTTTCGTTTAGAATCCTTCGTGTCTGAATTACAAGGCAGTGTTACAGTGTATATAAACTTTAAAACATTCTTAACCGAAAATTTACTTACAAATAAACTAACTTTTAGTATATATTAGCAGGAAAGTTACATGAATATTTCATCTAGTTTTAATAAACGAATAATGAGTTGTGCCCAATGGATTAACAAGCAGATAACATGTAACATTTTTACTGATTTTGAAAATTGTGATAAAATAAGTTTGTTTGTAATCAATTTAAAATATTTACGTCTATTCCAGACTAGAAGTAATTCAAATAGACACCTATAATCAGGCTCTTCACCCCTAGGTTTATACACTTTAGGTTCGTAATTTTTACATCATATTTTTTTAGTTTTTATATTAGTAAATGTTTTTATATTCCGTTTATTAAGTAAATATATTAAACTAATATCTAAAAAGGTTAATTTTAAAATTATTTGATGAAAAATTATGAGAAGGTTAATGAAGTATAAACGAAAATTTATGTTTTATAGCATATAGCATGAAAATTTTAGCTAAAATTTTTCGCGAATAATACTCACGTATGATAATAATAATAACAATAAAAAACATTTAAAATAAAAAATTGTTTAAACAAAAATAAAAAACAAGCGCATCATTATTTATTTTTGCGTTTTAATAAAGTATAAACTGCCGGAAATCGTATCTTTTATTGTAATAACATTTGATCTCTGAATTATCAACTAATTTTAGAATTATTAATTAAAATATATGCCGTAAGCGAACTCAAAATTCGAAAAACTATTTACTGAATCAATTAAATTTTTTTTTGAAAAAACAAACAAAATTTTAAATGTCAGTCATATTCATAATTAATTAATTTTTTTCTAACTTTTACTGGCATTTGGATTAAGTTTTCTAAACATTTGTGCATTTAGTTGATTAAGTGTTGATTTTAAAAATTTTAATTAATTGTTAAATATTTCGATCACATGAGAAAAACATCGAAAATAAGTTTATAAAGCAATAAAATTCGACAGTTTTTTTTATTTATGATAAGTACGGTTATGTTAAACAAATATATTTTCGTTTTAATTAACAAAATAATAAAATAAAACGTTGTAAATGCAAATCGAAATTTTCGTGTAAATCAAAATGATTTTTATTTTTTAAAAACTTTTGGTTTTACAGCCAAAGCAATAAATATTACTTTAACCTAAATAATACGTCACTTTTTTTTCGAGAAAAGTAATTTTTTAAAAAAAACTTATATTAAATGTGTAATAAATATTTCGTGAATATATTTAGCAATTATTAGTTTGAAATTTAAATAAATATTATATAAGCCATAAATTTAATAGAAATCGGTTTTAAATATCAGAAATAATACTCTTGTTAGTCTATGTTAACAAATCCCAACAAATTTCATATTATTAATTGTCCTCAATTCTCATAGAAGATCCACACAACTATTTTCAACTATTTTTAACTATTTTATTGCAAAGTAATATTTAAAGCCATTAATTAACGATTCCTAATAATTATTCAAATAGAAATTAAAAACTAATGTATAGTATAGTTGTTAAACTGTATAACTTAAATGCGACCAAAAAGTTATTTTTAATTAAGTATTTTAAAAATAACTATCGTTTCGAAAATTTGTGGTTTAAATTTGAAAAACTGATAATTTTCGTTTAAAATATGAAAAGTTTTGATTGGCGCGTATTTTTTAGTTTAAACAGAAATATAATATATGATATGTTTTATTAAAGAAGTTTTAAGATCGGAAATCCAATTATTGTTGTTATGAACTATTCTAACAATTAATGAACAATTTTCATCGCCATTAGTAAAGATTCTAATGATTAAATCATAGTTTTAGCAATTGATTCAGGGTTTTGTAAGTATTTTTTAAAATATTTACAACTTCTGATGGTTTAGTTTATTTAAAAAAAATAAAAACCATTATAAAACTAGTAAAACATTTATATACAATTAATATATATTATAGTGTATCTGACTAGTAGTAGTGGAACTGTTGTAGGTTCAGGGACGGTGAATGCTGAACACACATTCTAGAGGAATTCGAAGAACCACGTGATACTTAAGAAGCAGACTTACCACTGTTCACGCAAGTGAAACCTAAGCTAAACATAGGCAGTAAACACGCAATAGAAAATAGCACGCATTCAGTATTCAAAATACTTTAATTACGATATATAATAGTAAGCATTAATGCAGTGAACGTGAAAGCATGGAATCAATTTACTGTAAACACATTGGAAGTTAACATTAGACTAACACGTGTAATACAGTAATACAAGTATGCATAAGTAGTGACTAATAAGTTATAGGTTATAATGAGTACAGTATGAATGACTAATAGGGAATATAAATGTGAGTCACTGTACTTCTAGTAATATCTAGAAGT
>JAQGAW010001030.1:0-22013 GCA_034698025.1 Phthiracarus crinitus | reverse complement strand
GTTATACAGTGAAAACAAATCAGTGACCATAGCATTGTCTCCTTTCAATTTAGAAGAGTCTACTTTTATTTTAGAAATAATCGAGAAACCCGTTCTGAGTCTCCTTTCATTTTAGAAGGATCTCCTTTCAAAGTTGAAACCCTGTAATACACTATAAGTTTTGTACCGTAAAATACATATAATAAAATATGTTATAAATCCTATGGTATGTATCGATCCATTTACATAAGGGTAAAAAAATATATGATTAAATGGTAAATTATACACAGGTAATTGATTACTCATAAACTTTCACATTTATAATTTGCTTTAAACCAAATAAAAGGGTAATAATAATTTTCAATTTAATATTAAGAATGGCGTGAACTTTTGCAAATATTTTTGTTCATTGTAGTACTATTTTAATGCAAAACAAGTAATAAAAACAATTTTCGATATCGAGAAAGCAATAAACTGAATACTCTATGAATATGCTTCGAATTTATTGTTTACCACATTTTAATTTCATTCATATATTTACAAATTATCGATAAAGAGTTTTATCTCGTTTTAAAAATATATTTATGAAGAGATCACTAAGATTATACATTTAGACGTACTCTTATTGCATCAAATATTATACTCTAAAACTGGTTAAAAATATTCTACAATCAATAAATAAAACCTGTTTAATATTTTTGTTAAGAATATATTCTTAGGAATACTGAATCCAATTAATATTAGAAAAATAATTTTTATCAAAAAAATAGAAAACAAGATATAAGACTGAAAATAATATAGAATGACATAAGGAAAGGGATGATATGCGATGAATGGGATTTGCAGTGGGACTCGCTTTGGTAGTCGCCAATACAAGCAGCAAATTGTATGACATGTGCAACGTATGACTGTTCCTGCGTTCCCTGAAACAAGTGAGACATCGGACCTCTACTATGAACAGCTAAAAAATAAAGCGATATTTCACAATACAGTATTGTTAACATAACAATTGTCATGTTAATTAATCCATACCAACATCCTCTCCCGCGTGCGCCGAAGAACCAAGACGTACGGCCGACAGTTGACGGTATGTTAGGCTTTCTAATAAAATTTACATTCAATAAATTACTGTATAAATAAGATATTCCCAAACTACTAACCAGTGTCCGAATTCGATGGATCAGGTCTCGGGTACTGAATAAATCCCGGACCATTGCCATACATTAGAGTAGTGTACGGCACGTTTGAACTATCGTTTTGTGAGATACCGAATATATTATTGCCTCTATTCGGATACCCGTTTATGGTGAGAGTGTGCGCGTGATCTGCGGTTACGATAATCATAGTCTCGTCTTCCGGCAATAAATCCATAGCGGATTGAATGGCTCTCTCGAAAGCGAGCGTCTCGTAAAGCGATTGCTTGCCATAGTTATCGTGATGCGCGTGATCTATTCTTCCGCCTTCCACTAGAAGTACAAACCCATTACTGTTTTTTCGCAATACTCTAATCGCCGCATTCGTCATTTCCATGATAGACGGTTCGCCATTCGCTGTCGTGTCTCTATTAGCCTCGTAAGTCATGTGATCGTAATTGAATAGACCAAACAAGTAATCAATTTGGTTGTAATTAACATTTTCTAAACCAGCGGTTGAGTTCACGAATGCGTATTCAGTTGGCATGAGATTACTTTTTCGTTCCAGCCATTGGTTAATCAAGTTTCTGCCATCAGTTCGCGAACCAATATTCACGCCATTGTAATCGGTTTCGTTATTAGGAATGAAATGTCTGCGACCACCGCCTAGTATTACTCTCAGATCAACTCCAGGCTCGTCTTCAACCAATTGTCTGGCGATGTCCTTGCAATCACCCATTACTGACGATGAAACAGATGACTCCCAGTCCCGGTCTGGTGTGTGCGCATATCCCGCTCCAGGAGTTGCGTGAGTTATTCTAGTGGTGGTCACAACGCCCGCGCTTTTTCCCGCTTCGATCGCACGCTTGAGCACTGAGGGAACGCTATTTGCGCGAATAAAACTGCAGTTTCGTTCGCTAGTTTTTATGCGCGCGTTTACGCCGAGAACTGCCATATTTGTTTTAACGCCACACATGAACGCAGTTCCAGTTCCAGCCGAGTCTGGCACTTGTTTGTCAATATTATATGTCTAATTTAAATTGTAATTTGTCAGTATTATAATATACAATAAACAAATATTATTGTTTAGAACCTTTGCGAGAGACACGTGTGGAAAGTTTTCGAACGACAACTCTGATTCCTCCCCTGATTTGCTGTCGAGCTGTCCTTTTAATATTCTTGCGGCGGTTAGTGTGGCGATACTCATGCCATCGCCAAGAAATAGAATTACATTTTTCGCTTTATTATTATATATTTTCTGGTTTAGTGCTCGATGTAGCGTCACATCACCTAAATTATTCCAATAATCCTGCGTCAATTCATCTGTGAAATTTAAAAATATTATTTAATCCAAATTACTTTCGAGACATTAAATTTTCACGTTTATAAAATAAAATTTAAATTCGCGTACATTATTGTTGGTAATAATGCGATTAATACTGTACATGTGTACGATTAACAATAACTTTTAAAACAACAATCGATTGCTTAAAATTTAATTTGATAATTATCTATTGTTTAATTCTATTCCATTAATGCTTTATTAATGGGTTTTTAATTGCTTTATTTAAGATTGTATTTATTTTAAATTTATGCAAAGTATAATCGAACATAAAGGTTGTTTGATGTTTAATAAATTTAATTAATCTTAAAAAAACGTTTAATTCACACCTATATTCGAGTTGAAATGTAAAAATATATTTAATGATTCATTTAAATATTGTCTAGTTTTGATAATACAGTGATATAACTTTTTAAATACTAAGTAAAAATTCAAGGATATATACAGTATTGCACGTGAACACCTAAATAGAATTATTTACAGAGAAAAATGTTTTCCAAGTTATAAAAATTCTAAGATATGTAAAAAATAGAAATTCAATAAAATGTAATTTGTAACTCTTTTAGATCATTATTGCAATTAATCGTTAAACTAAAACACCATAAACTGTTTGCGGCAAAAAAGAGATGCACTAAAGATTATAGATAAACGTCAAGTTTGTGGCGCATTACAACATCACAATTATCTTCAGACAAAGTTGACAATGAAAGATAAAAATAAAGTAATGAAAAGTGATCACGTTTATGCACTTAATTAAAACCCATTAAATTGTAATAAAATGCATTACACTGTAATTTACTGTAATTAAGAATATTTGGAAGCGTATAATAATTATTTTATTCCAGCATTAGTAATAAAAAAGTAATAATTAATTTATCTATTTTATTACCTACAAGTGACTAAATTAATTAAAATCAAATGCATAATTAATTATTGCTTTTCATGCGTAAATTAAAAGAAATAAACTTCGATAATCAATGAGTAAAATAATCATTTAGAGTTTTGAAAATACATCGATTATTTCTAAACAAACTTTCTTCAACAATTGTTAGTGACGATAATGAATTGTTAAGTAAATTTCTATAATGTTTTGAAATTATCTTTGAGATTTATTTTGAGTATTTTAACATTTATGGAAAAAGAAATTGAATGATGCGCTGCAAGATAAAAGGCGAATCTATTAATCATTTACACCTTATATGCTTTAAAACTTTCTTGAGTTCTCAAATCAAGTCATTAGTAATTTAAATATAGGATATATAGATTCTGGCATTTATTTTATGTTTTAGGTTTAAGTTTATGCTTCTCTTAGTGAATAATATATTAAAAGAGTGGCTTCGCTACCTTTTAAATAAAAGTCAAAATATGTCTCCATTAGTAGAGATGGAATCTAGGCTCAGCCAATGCCTACTTATCAGACTTTTGTCTCAAGTTGTCTGACAATTTTGTATTAGAGATAGACTGAGGGCTTAGGCTCCTGTATATTTGGATATGCTTTAAAAATATAAATGCTATTTTCGTAAATTTTAAAGCTAGTTTTATTTACATTTCTTCCTACTTTTTTGGATCCAATTTCTTCCTTCTTCTGATAAATAAAAACTATAGATAAACATATTTAACTAAAATTTTCGACAAGAAACAAAAATCTCTTCCGTTACTGATAGGGTTTCAGCTTAAACTGAATTATTGCAGATCCTTAATGCAGTGTTAACTTACCTGTTCTGCGAGTCTGCATTTAACATGTGCTTTATGGTTGCGTCAAATAAGATATTTAACAAACAACATGTTATACTGTATAAATAAAAGGAATCGACGATGAAAAATAAATTTCTATGAATTTTTTCAATATATAAAATTTTGCGATCATAAATATACACGTAAATCGTTGTAATTCAATGGTAAAAATAGTTTTTATTTGTAGAGTTGTCACTATTAATTTATTTTTGCTATGACACGAATAATACTGTACCATACAATGATTTATTGTCTATACAACACATTGTTTGAATGAGACTTACAACCAGGCTATTCATGTTTAAAAAAAACTAGAATAATTAAAATCAAAAACAAGTTTTTTGGTAAGAAATCAGCAGACACTTGTTTCTCTAAATAATAAAAGCAGTATCAATGTTCCTAAAGTATATACATTTAAACAAAAAAATGCAAAATTTTTACTATTATTTTAAACTTGAAAATTATCATTTTAAAAATATATTCAATAAAAAATACTTCACAAAAACAACATACCAGAGCTTGAAGCGAATTGTTTTGGTTGTTTTTTAATCGGAGTTGCGTACAAGAACTGCGAATATACGGTAATAATTAGCACAAGCAGCGCATAAAATAGCTTAATCATTGAATTCATAATTTACTGCCGTTTGCCGGGAAACAGTTACTTTCACTTTACTAATAACTTTGTTACACTTAAACAAAAACTTTTTAAGTAAGTGTTAAAAACTTTATACTTTTCGAAAAGAATGCGTGTTCTCTACGTTTGTTTGAACACACGTACACCACAGTGCAAAGTGTCCTAAATATCACATACAATATACCTTTTTTTGCACTAAACAGCAATTTTTTAACTGCGATTTTTATTTCTGATTGATATCAAGCATATAATTATCGTTATATGTATAACATTTAAATGATAATATATTTCTGAAAATCATAAACGCACACACATTTATCATAACACAATATTTTACACCGCACTCACACACATAAAGCCAAAGCACATAAAAATCTCAACCGCACATAAGCTTGAGGTGTGTATACATCGCAGGTTCAAGAATTTTTTTGCTCATCTTTCAGGGCGAATAAACGCAACCACAACCACCACTGCAATCTCCAGCTGCTTCACACACTCTCGAGAAGTTAAATATTTATTTGTGTAAAAAAACTAGTATAATTCTAATAAATCAATTATTTTTCTATTGAATTTCAAAAAAATTGAATTTAAGAATTCTCGTTCAATACCGTACTGCTATAATGGATAAATGTTTTCATTATAATTTCTGTTTTTTATTTCTTACTAACATTAGCGCAAGTGTGAGCTATTATTTATTATATTAAAAAATAAAAATTTATTTCATTGAACACTACGTTATACGCATAGTTGTCGATCACAGGCAAATTTCAAGTGAAAACATTATGATTATGAAATAATGCAAATAAAATTTCACCCCATTCTTCAGTAAGCAAACTATTGTTTTTGTTATGTAAACTACAATGCCTTAACTTTATAGCATAGTAATGAACTAAAATACTTTCTACCTGTGGATCGTGAATATTAATTTACTCAACACAAATGCTTAAAAACAATAATACAATGCATATATTTAAACGGCTGCTTCTGAAATGTATTTCAAAATATACTCACATATTGTTAATTCAGTAAATAAAACTTGTGCGTTAAAATTTGATTGATTTATGGCTTTCATATTTGTTAAATTAACATCAAATTCTGGTTTAAAGAACTGTTCAACCTTTAAAACTTTGAAAGTTTGCTCACAACACGTACACAATTAATATAAATTTCAATTTTCATTTACAAAATAACTGCTATGCGTCGGGAATCAAAATATCCGTTAATAGTAATCGTTACGTAACAAAATAGGCGATAGTATTTCCATATGGGTTTATTAAAATGAATGGCAAAAATAACAAATATGGACATCACTATAAATCAATTGATGGCCATTTTTATCATCGTTTTTTCGTTACAAGGTATACCAAAATTGTCTATTATTTTAAGTAACTTCTACGATATCTCTGATTATTTAAACAATATTTTCGTTGTTAAATCACTAATATTTTAAAAATGATTAATTATGTTTCCCATTAAATATATCGAACACAGAGAGAATAACGGGGTTTCCGTACGAATACTACGGAAGTAATGGATACAATCCTTTACAATATCAGAATTATTACGGCAATCGTTTCGGTAATAACCGGTTTTATAGGAGTCAGCGAATTATGCAAAATAGGCGAAGAGTACCGCGAATCGGGCTTCGAGTTGCGGATCAATGCAACCCAAACCCTCAAGACCTTGTGTCGAATGAGAATATGCCCGATGACAGCGACGTGCAAGTTGTGATGGTTGACGACCCTATGATACTTATTTTGCCCGAATGTAACGGAACCACAACAACGTGCATGAGTCCTGTTATGCAGAATAGATATTATTGAAATAGCAATTAAGAGACAATTATATTCAGTGTGCACTTGTGTCATATTAAGCCTTTTTGTTATATTTAAATAGTAGTACTCGTTTTGTATTATAGAAAGTTTTTATGTTTTTATTTAATTTATTTGTATATTTGAATAAAAAGTTTTTTATTTATTGTTAAATTTTTTTAGTTCAGGGAAATATTTCGTTTCTCTAATAATCAATGTAATGCGTGCACACTCATTCAAAAAATCAAATCAAGATTGAAAAATTATAAAGTCAAATACACGTAAATTTACACAGAAGTTAAATTTTTCCAACAAAGAGATATTCATAATAATTAAAATAAGTTTTCAAATAAAGATTATAAAGTATATAAAATGTTCGCATATAAACAATTTGATTTTAATTATTTCTAATAGACCTGTGAAATTGTTAAAATTCTCAGGCCAAAGCCAAACTTCAGCCCGAAAGTCTGAGGCTCAGCCAGTGTCTTATTGTTTATAGAAATTCAAAGCACCAGCCAACAAAAAAACTCGAAGGAGCTCAACAAATGAAAATTATTTCTGAGCATAATTTTAATTATCATTAAATGATAATTATTGTAGTATATGGTTTTATATGCTTTATATGATTTAATTAATTTAACAAAGCCCGATCGGCCTGATTTTAGATCAAAACTTTTAAGTTATAATAAAAATTTATGTGCAAAATTCTTTAAAATCAATTAATGTAGTAAAGAGATGATATTTTAGCATTAAAATTTATTGTTTTCTGAAGTGAAATAAATAAATTTTACAACAAAATTTTACGTTTTTTGGTAATATTATACCAAAAAATTTGAAATTATTTTCTAAATCGGGCCTGAAATTTTTTGTAACGAAAGCCCGGATCGATATAATTTTTTTAACTTAAGGCCCGAGCCCGACAAAGCCCGAAACTTTTTGTAGGGGACCCCGTTTCGCAATCTATTATAAATATGTGTGCAAGTAAACTAAGATTACATTCAAAATTTGTAAAAAATTAGCTTCATTTTTAATTCAAGTCCTATAATTTACGTCTGGCCCGTTTAGCAGTCTAATTAATAGAAACTTTTCCATTGTGTGTCCATTTACTTTCATTAAAATTGGAAAATTAAATAAAAAATAATTATCTTATATTTTCATTTTGTTATATTAATTCAAACCGATATCTAGAGACATCTATTGTATTGCAGAAATATTACACGCGGATAATCTCTTAAAAAGATTCTTAAACAAACATCTCGATTCTCAGACGAGTGTTGCTTTGATTACAATTCAAATAAGATAATTCAAAATTGAAAATCGGCTTAAAATGATTGAATTATTTGAAAATGACTTAAAACTCAAATTTATCGGATTATCAATATAAACTTAATTTAATTGCATATTAAATTAAAAATATGTATATAAATTTCCGATAAATTAAACCAAAAAATTAAAATTCGGATAAATCGAAAAAGTATTGTGTCTGCGAATATACATTTTGGAGATGCAGTACAGTGTACTCGACTGATTGGAACGAAGAATGAGTTACACTACATGTTAACATGTTTTACTTTTTTAACCTTTTAGACTCCATATCAACGTTTAATATGCTTTGATATGTATGCAAACAACAGCACCACTCGATTTATTACTGATTATTTATTGCTTAATTCAACAATAAGTGCACTCCAGTTATTGAACCATTAGTTTATACCGGATTCAACTTCAATGAGGCCTCAAAGATAAAATGAAAGCAAATTCCCAAACATTTCGTAATTTAAAATAGAGAACAAACTTTATTAGGAATAATTAGTAAAACATTAGTATTCATTATTAACAAATATAAATGTAAATATATATTCTATCCTTTATTCAACGTTTCAATGCTAGCGATTTCTGCGGCCGTAAGCTTAAAGCTGAACAAATCAAAGTCTTCGATCAGGTATTTCTTCTGAATAGTTTTGGGAATAGCGATCACATTTCGCTCAATTTGGTATCGCAGCACGACCTGAGCACCAGTAACATTGTGTGCCTTAGCGATCGTCACGATTTTTGGCTCAGCTATCAATTTCGCGACGTCTCCGTCGCCACCCAACGGACTGTACGCAGTCATCGTTATGTTTTTGCCCGTTAAATACGTGAGCAACGCTTTCTGAGTCTTGTATGGATTGCTTAGAACTTGATTGGTGACTGGTTTTACCGTAGCGTTCGCTAAAATCAAGTCTACTTCTTTTTCGTTGAAATTCGATACACCTATCGATTTGGCCAATCCCTGGGTATGCGCGTCTTCCATACCCTTCCAAGTGTCCACTAATGTGCTATCATTGACTGGGAAGTGAACCAAATATAAGTCCAAATAACTCACACCAAGATTAGATAACGATTGCTTAATTCCAGTGGCGACTAACAAACGACTATGATAATTGCCCTCAAGTTTGCTCACAATGTATAGCTCTTCGCGTGTAATTTTTTTATCAGCAATAAGTTGTTTAATAGCCTTTCCGATATCCGGTTCGGTGCCATAACCTAGTGATGTGTCGATATGTCTCCATCCAAGTTCTACCGCATCCAGAATTGATTGGTATACAGCGGTACCAGATTTCCAGGTTCCTAAGCCTACCAACGGTATGGAAGTGCCGTCGTTGAGAGCTAGTTTCGGCGCAACATCACCGTAAGCACCTAATCATTCATTTATTTAGAAATTAGAATAAAATTAAATTATTAAATGTTTTTTAGAGAAAAAAATGTAACAAATTTACTTAAAAGAAGCGAAAATAATACTATAGTAGTCTGAATCATAATGTTTTAATTGAAATATTAGTGCACGAATAATAAAACGAAAGTTATTTATTAGTGTTTATAAAAATAGATATCAACTGAAGTGAAAAAAATATATTTTTGTTTTTATTTATAATAGATTTCAAAATAGAATCCTCATATGAATTCCTGCAGATAAAATTCTGATATGGTGTGACAATTTAAATGTGACGAGTTTTTATCTCTCAAAACACTTTTAATTGTTAAGATCATACTTACAGTATTAAATGAATTGACTAATATTTATTGCTTAATTGCTAAAATTGAATTTTCAGATAATAGTAAATATATCAGTGAGTTGAAAATTAAGTGTTTAAAATTATTCAATGGAAAATAACTATTAATACTTTATGATGTATTGGGTAACATATGTTTAGATACACTTAAATCTATTATTAAGCTTTTTGAGTAAATTAAAATTAGTAATGATATTATTAAAGTTGCTAACTATTAAACGAATTTTCAATACAAAAAAGTGAAAATTTAAACCTTGAATCAAACTTTTAAACCGATTCGGAGGAAAATATATTAAAAACTCTGCAAAAAAAGAAAACTTTACTTACTGACTATTTTTAAATATTACTGGGTTTAAAAACCTTTAAACGAAGCCGTTGACAACTTTAGACATAATGTACTGAGAAATGAATGTTATGCTATCCAATATTACACAATATCATATATTTATTAACTCGGCAAATAACGCCACGACAACCCTTGATTTTTTTCTGAAGACCCATTTCACCAATTAACGTTAGTTCAATGAACAATTATAATACCTTAATAGAAAAGAATTTAAATTTAAATTTTTGGATACAACCCATAAATAAATAATCCATACAATAAACATTATTCCATTCACCTTAGAAGTATATCATTGTTCTCTATAAAAATTTTAAAATAAAATATACATCTATCTTTAAAATAGATAAAATCTCAAATTAAAACAAATTTATAAATAATTTCTACTGTATATTTCCATTCGAAAAGTATCATAAAATTTTCTAAACTTCTGGGAAAAAATATGGGCTTAAATAACACATACGTAATAATATTTTACATCTCGTAATTTCATTGAATTTATAACCAATTTTATTTATAAAAATGGTTATAAATATTAAAATTTTTGGAAATGTTATTTTTCTTCTGAATACATTAATAAATGGTAAACTATCAAACGTATATCTTTATTAATTAACGCTAAGTTTTTAATATTAATTTCAAACAGTCGATTGCAAACCGGCATACATTGAAACAATGGGCGCGGAATGCGATTACGAAGACATGGGAACCAACTCGAGACAAGTGCCCATAATCTTATCGCAGAAATCTCAAAGCACAGCATTCGCGGGAAAACCGATTTATGTGGCGCCAGATTTTAATGATATATTGGATCAGCAAACGTATAACGTCTATCACGAAGAAGTTCATGTAAATTGAATTATAAAACTTTTGTTCAGTGATTACATTTTAAAATGATTAATCTATATTTCTTAAACGATTATTCACACAGAAAATATCAAATTTTCAAATTATGCATAAATTATAATTTGAATATATAATTTTAAGGGTACTTTTTTTACATTGAAAAAATTATTCTTAATTTAGGGAACAATACTGATGCCAAGAGTAAAATTTTCTCTTAATAGCGACGACGACTGCATGAAAGAAAAAGACGATTACTTAGACTATGGAAATGCAATGAATGGTTTGGGCAGCAGATATCTGGAAACACGAGCGCGAACTCTTCGCAGACCATCGATGTATAATCCGTATCGCTTTTCCAGATATCCCATGTCTAGAGTGGATCCAAACTCTCCCGTAAAAGGTTTACCATTCAATTTATCGCTAATTTCGAGCATAAATCTCATGTTTTATTTTTCTTATACAACTAAAGTGGATTTAAATGGTGAGTATAACCCAACACTCGAAGAAATGGTACCGTATATGAAGAGAAGACATACGCCTAACACTTACATAGTTATGGTCGACGATCCGGTATTAGTTGTGGATTCAGTGCCGCATTGCAGTAATGAAACGGGCAATAGTACGACAACACAGAGCGCTGAAACATCAACTACTCCTACCACTACAGCCGCACCCGCGAGGAAGAGGAGACAAGCGCCAGATACTGATGAAGTTCTCCAATCTGTTTTAGCTGGTGCTGGTGGTGGTGGTGGCAGTGGTAAAAAGAAGAGGAATAAGAGACAAATGCCAGATAGCGATTCAGTTCTTCAGCAAGCAATTGGTGGCATTGCTAGCGCTGGCAGTGGTGGTGGAAGTAGTGGTGGCAGTGGAAAGAAGAAGAGGAATAAGAGACAAATGGATAATGTTCTTCAAGCTGTTAATGTATTTGGTGGCGATGGAGGCAGTGGTGGCAAAAAGAAGAAGAGTAAGAGACAAGTGGATACTGTTCTGCAAGCGGTTAATGGCATAGCAGGCAGTGGTGGCAGTGGTAAAAGGTTTAGGAGTAAAAGACAAGATAGTGACCAAGTTTTGCAAAGGTGGCTTGGTGGCTTTGCTGGTGCAGCTGGTGATGGAGCTGGAGGTGGAAGTGGTAAGAAGAAGAGGAATAGGAGACAAGCGCCGGATGGCGATGAAGTTCTTCAACAAGCATTTGGTGGCATTGCTAGTGCTGGCAGTGCTGCTGGTAGTAGTAGTGGCAGCAAAAAGAAGAAGAATAAGAGACAAGTGGATTCAGTTCTACAAGCGGTTAATGGAGTGGCAGGTGATAGTGATGGCGGTAGTGGTAGTGGTAGTGGTAAAAAAGGAAAAGGCGGTGGAAGTGGAGGTGATTCGGATGGATTAGCTGGTGGTATTGGTAGAAGAAAGAAGAGATCACTAAAAGCTTATCGTTTTACGAGAGAAAAGAGATCGCCAACGAAAGACAGTTCGGACACTCTATTAGAAATTGATATGTTTTTAGAGAAAGATATTAGTGGTGCGCAAACAAATGGCACACATCTTAGTAATGTTTTCCACGGCAGTACTACTACTACGAGAAAACCGGATGCGGACAACCATTTATACTAAAATAAGTAGTAATCGAGTAACGCCTATAGTTATCGGACAAAATTAAAATTATTACGAATTTTATATTATTATACAAACATTAGTTTTTTATGCCTTTTAGCTATTGTATTCATAACTAAATTAAACCGAAACCATATTTGTTGAGAAATTGAATTTTTTATTTTTGTTCATTTGTGAAATAAATTTCTAGTTAAATTTATATATAAGATTATGAATTATTTATTTGATCGTTTATCTAAAGTGTGGTATTTATTAAATGCTAAACACATTTTATGTGTTTGTTGTAAAACATATGTTATGGAAAGATATTTAACAATCTTTTAAAGTTTTAAAAAGAATAAGTATTAAATCATTTTAAAATTTATTTAATTATATTCTATAAGACGTTTGTTTTGCTCGATTTCATTTCAAAATGATAAAAATGATCATATAATTAATTTCAAATAAGCCTATAATAAATAAATAGTGACTGTTTCTGCTTAAATATTGAAAAATGTTTCGTTTGATTGTAATCAGTTCACAACAATGATGAATATTATTTATTCAAAATTATTTTTCATATATTTTATAATTCAATAATACATATCTAATGATCGCATAATTGTTTAAAAATATTTATTCATTTCAATAATATATAGGAATGTTTTAAAATATTCTAATTTTATGAATAGTAAACTTGTAACGATTTAAAGTGAAGATTGAACTTAATTTAAAGTGAACTTTTATTGTGAAGATTTAAAGATAATGACAAAAAGTATTAGAGATGATATGTATGAAGAAAGTAGTTCTCAAAATGTGGATATATTTGACAATTTGTGCGATGATTTGGTTGAATTGATTTTAGGATATTTGCCATTAAGTGATAAAATCAAATTAGAAAGAGTGTCAAAACAATGGCAAAGATGTATATATAGCTATCAATTCATTTTCAAATTAAAGACTATTAAAAGATTTGCTGTCGAAGAAGTAGAAAGTGACTCATTTATGGAAATTTTGAGACCTAATACTAATGAAATACGCAAAAAGGAATTTGAATATGTGCTCAAAAGATGCAAAAATATTCGATGTGTTCAATTGTTTTGCTATTTTGATGACAGTGTTCTTCAGTTAATTGGCAAGAATTTGCAATTTTTAGAAATATTAGAGTGTTATCTAACATATAATATTACGAAAAATGGTTTATTAGAATTTGGACGAAGATATGGACATCAATTAAAATCATTGTATATAAAAATTTTGTTTAATTTAAGCGATGAGTCTATTAATGAGTTTTTATGTTATTGCGTTAACGTAAAAAAATTAGTAATTGAACGTCAGAGGCATTTAGAATTTCTTATCGCAGACAACAATTATTTGCCTCGACTTGAAATCATTCCGAGGTTTATAGTGTCGTCTGAACAACATATTCAGAAATTACGAATATTATCTGAAAAATATAGCAATCAAATTAAGAAAATGACTGTATATGTGGATAAATTTGGATACAAAACTCTGTCCTATATCTCAACTTTTGTAAATCTTCATCATTTATGCTTAGATGTAAACAAATTTGAGGACAACAATGAAAATGATGCACAGAATATTGATGGTTGTATTCGGAAATTAGCTGATAACTGTGGAAAACTGAAATATCTATGTTTAAGTTTGCGTTATTCGCTGAGAAATGTATTACTGGTTAACATAATTTACTGTTTTTCAAGGTTTTCTTCGATAAATAGTCTTAATATCAAAATTAGCTCAACAAATGAATCTTTTGATTTCAAATCTGAATGTTTTAATTTGTGCTCAAAAATCAAATACTTATCATTAGAGTATACAAGTATTGGTGACGAGTTTTTTAATGACATCGGAAGTTATTTGCCTAATCTTCGCAGTATTGATGTTTTCACTCGAAATCTACTTTCAGATGAGTCACTGATATCATTGTCTAAATTACATCATTTAAAGAATGTATGGCTAAGACAGAGTAAGTTTGCAAATAAATATATCACAGATATCGGTGTTTGTCAACTCATCGATTCGTGTATTTATATCGAACTCATTTGGTTTATGGCGAGACCGAACATAACAGACAAAACTATTGATAAGTTAATAGAGATTGCATTGAAAAGAAAAAGGATTTTCATCATATTTCGTTGTGATTTATCCGATGTTAGAGATGAGTTACAGTTTGAGAGACAGATTGATGTCAATAGATTTGAGAATATTCCGCACAATTTGTTGATTGACATTCATTAAATAGAATGCTCAGCATATTATACAGAATACATATATATATTTATTAAAATAAAATTTGTAAGTAAACTCAAATATATATTGTTTTGACTGTTATTACTATAGATGTCCAGGTCCGAGACTTTCGGGTCTTTACCAAAGACTCGGACCTGGACTCCCAAGCTTGTTTTAGGACTCGGACTTCTATAGATTTCAGGAACCTGGACTCAGACTCGGACCTGGGACCTCTAAATACCTATATTTTCATTGTTTACATCTGATGAATACACGTAAAAAATGTTTATTGAAAGGAAAAGTCTTTACGAACACAGAGACAATAATAATAAACTAAAAATTGTTATGTAAAAATTTTTAAAAATGAGTTTAAACTCATTTTTGATCGAAAATGTATATATTTTTTAGAAAAACGAGGTCCGAGTCCGGGTCGTAGCATGAGACTCGGACTCTTGATACTTAAATTTAGACTCGGACCTGTTTGAATATTAAAGACCAGGACTCGGACCCAGACCTAAAAAGACACGAGTCCGGGTCCGAGTCCCGGGTTAACTTTTGGACATCTATAGTTATTACTAAACAGCGTTGTGTGATATTATAAGCAAATTGATTAAAATATAAAATGTTTAAATTGAATTTTTATGTACCGATAATAATAAACACTCTTCTAATAAAAGTAACTTAAATTATTAGTCTTATAGTAAATCATTGACATTTACAATGCTTGACACTTCACGAGAACATCTTTTATCTTATTTTACGTATTGTTAACATTTCTGATTAATTTTTCAAGTTTTATATATATTAAAGGAGTCTTTTCGATAAAAAATATATTATTTAAACATTTGTTTAGAATTAAAAGAAATTATAATTGTAAGTGAAAGATAATAACCGAAAATTTAGAAGATATTAATGAAAAGATGTTTGTAAGTTTAGATTTATTTGATAATTTGTGCGATGATTTGGTTGAATTGATTTTAGCATATTTGCCATTAAGTGATAAAATCAAATTAGAAAGAGTGTCAAAACAATGTCAAAGATGTATATATAATCATCAATACAGTATTAGAGTAACAAATTACAGGTGAAAAGCAATATATAGGGATATTCGACTAACAAATGATGTTTTGGCACCAATTAGTTGTGATAAAGTCATAAGTAAACAAGAATTAGAATATGTGCTCAAAAGATGCAAATTTGTTCGTTGTATTCGTTTGGAATGCCGTTTCGATTACAATGCTCTTCAATTAATTGGTTTTTATTTGCAATATTTGAAGAAATTAGTGTGTAATCCACAAATTATTGTTACCGAAAATGAATTATTAGAATTTGGCACAAAATATGGACATAAATTAAAATCATTTTATTTGTATTTTCCATTTAACAAAGAATTAAGCAAAGAGTCAATTAAGAAGTTTCTTTGTTATTGTAATAACTTAAAGAAAATGAGAATTGGATGTGAAAATCAATTGGAATTTATAATCGTTGACCAGAAATATATGTCTAGACTTGAACTGTTTTCTGAATTAGTTGTGACATCTGAAGAACAAATTGAAAAATTTCGTATTATATCTGATTTCTATAACAAACAAATCAAGAATCTCGATGTGACTGTATATCAATTTGGCGGAAGAGCTCTGTCCTATATCTCCACTCTTTTAAATCTACAACATTTCAATATAGAGTTATATGATTTAGAAGACAATCGTAAACACGATCGACAGAGTATTTATGATTACATAATGAAATTATCAGAAAATTGCGAAAAACTTAAAACTCTATCAATTTGTTTGCACGAATGTGACGATAGTTTGAGTTATGGTTTACCTGAAAATATGTTTAGAGCTTTTTCAAAGTTCGATTCACTTACAAATCTTGAATTCAGTGTTTACCCAACAGATAAATCGGTTGAATGCAAATCTGAATGTTTTAAACTGTGCTCTAAAATCAAACATTTATTATTATATTACAGATGTATTGGAGATGAGTTTTTCAATGATATATCTATCAATTTGCCTAATCTTCGAAGAATTGATATTGAAAATGAAAAACAATTAACTGATCAGTCATTGTTATCATTGGCTAAATTGTCTCATTTGAAAGAAGTAACTCTAAGACAACATAAGTCTGCAAATATGTATATCACAGATATAGGCGTTTGTGAACTCATCAAATCATGCATTTATATCGAAAGAATTTGGTTTATGGCGAGACCGATGATTACGGACAAAACTCTTAATAAGTTAATAGAGATTGCATTGAAAAGAAAAAGAATTCGCATTATATTTCGTTGCGATTTATCAGAAGCTAGAGATGAGTTACAGTTCGAGAAACAGATTGATTTCACTAGATTTGATAAATTTCCTTCCAATTTGGTAATACATATTCCGCCAAATTTAGATATATGTCATAATTAAATATCGATATTTGTATGCATTAATATTTAAATTAAATTTTAAATTAAGTTTTCGCATTGAGAAATGATTGAGAAATTATAACTGTATATTTAATATTCTGAGTTTTTTAAAAATATTGACTAATATCGATGAAATAAGCTAAAGCTCAATCAACATTATAAAGATTGTAATTTAATCTCAAAGCTCATACATTTAAGAAACTAATGCACATAAGTTGAGCTTATGATTTGTAAAAAAATTCAACTTATATTGCTTAATATATAATTAAATTAAATATAATTACGTAATTATTTAGTGCTTATTTAAAGTTAATTATTGAATATAAAAATCTTAAAAATTTTATTTAATAAATATTAAATTTTAAAATTGGCTTAAACTCAAATTTTAGAAACATCACTAAACTTAAGCCCAAACACACATTAAATTACTAAAAAAACTATAAAAAACATACAAAAATGAAAATTCAAAACAAGCTGTGGTTAGAGTGAAGAACAAAAAGGAGACATAACGGAAAATAACTATTATATATAAACGAGATCTGAAAGTAAAGTTTATCAGCAATGATATCGTAAGCGAGACATGATTTCCATTAATGATCTGTAATTCAAATCAAGAAAAAACTATTTTTTCTGCTTCTTTTTTCGAAAATCGGTTTTATGTTTGCGTGTACAGTATTATATAGTTTGTATAACTTATTCTATATTTTTTCGGTTAGAATAGAAACATAGCTGAATGATAATAGAATTGCATTTCAATTTGGTCTGCGAAACGAAATGCAAATTAAATTTAGATTCAAACCATTGCCTGTAATTTTGTATTCCATATATAATTTATTATTAGATAGAGAATTGTGTCTATATTTTCGAATTTGAATTGAAATAATGTTAGCATCGATTTATTGTTACTAAATATAAATATAAAACTCTATTATTTAAAACAGTATAAAGAAAATGTTGTCGATTTTGTTTTTAATTTTTTAAGGATTAAAAACTTTGACCAAAATGCTGATATTGTTATAAATTAGAATTTTGTGATCAGATTAATGATTTTAAAGGAAAATAATTTCATTGATTCTATGAATAATATTTTAAAGTTGATTTTTAACTTTTGAAATATTTTCTGTCCGATAAAATATGGGATCAGTTCGTGCAACAGATTAGTTATATCAAAATGAAAACGAAGGACACTGTAGTCAAAATTGAGTTCAATCATAGTTAAGAGAAATTATATTTTAATTAGTTTTAAACATACATTGATGTTGAAAATTTATTAATTGCAAAAAAAAACTATTTAATAGAGTTTAATAGAGTCCGAAATGTCTATGTTAGTGTAAATTATTTAAGAATAAAAGTTTCAGTTAAATTTTGATACAGTTTCATAAATTTTTAAATCTCTCTCTCTCTCTCTCTCTCTCTCTCTCTCACTCCCCCTCTCTCTCAAAATATTGCGTAAAGTTTTTATGCTTTAATAATAATTTGAATGTGTTAATCTGACAAAACAATAGTTTTTTTTGTTGACACAAATTCTGTTGTTTCAATGATATATGCAGTTAAACAGTGAATTAAACTAGATTTACGAAAATATAGAAACCAATTTACTTGAAAGCACATTCTTTTGAAAATATATTTTTACTGTGGTTTATTTGCTTTTGATTTACAGAACGCTATAATTGTTAGCTCAAGCTTAAAATAACTGAGGTTATAAACTAAGTAATACAGTTTATCAAACCGAAAATATGTCAAATCCAAATGCTTTGAAATTTTTTTAAAAAATATTTAATAACTTAAATGTCATTGAAGTTTACATTCACATTTAAAAATTGGCTTAAAATGCAAACGCATTATTAATGAATTACAGTAATAGAAATAGAACATAACATATATTAAACTAATCAATAATATGACACAATTAAAAAATTAATTAAACAATTTTATAAACCAATGAATAGAAAGCATCATTAGTAAGAGACAACGAAAGCTTAATCGTTTAAAAAAGTGCTAATTGAGCGCTACTACTATTACTACTACACTGACCGGTCTATGAAAAACAGAGATAATAAAAAAGCAGAAGTAATCGAAAGGATAACTGAAGAAAGAGGACGGAAGCGATCAATTCCTATGAGAAGACAAATTGCAAACATTTAAGGAAAGCTTGAAGTAGCGATTAATTGCGATTTATTTTACGGCATTCGTTCGCCCATAAAAAAGCTTTAACGAACATTTTTGTTCGCTTTTAGCCTTAACTTTGGAGCAAACCTTAACTGAAAAAGGCGTAACCCATCAGTGATACTTCAGTTACCAGTAAATCTATTCAACCAAATTCGCCCATAAGTTCATAAATCTTTTTCTCAACTAATTTCTCTCTTTATACCTCAAACACTTTTTATAAATTATTTTCAAAATTATATATGCCATTAACTGTAGAAAATCTCTATTTTAGTTTCTTTAAAAGCCAGAAAAAATTAAACTCTCTGAACGTATATCTCTATTTTGGGCAATTTGTCAAAAGAGATATTTTACTTCCTAACGGTATTATCTATCAGTTAACCGTAAAAGCGTACAATAGAGCGAAACCCAATCACACGCTGCACTATTGTACGCGCTATTGATCGATGAGAAGCGTTAAAATTGTCAAATAAATAAGTTTAATGCCACAGTAGAGTTGGAAATATGGAGCGTTGAGATAATTTTCAAAAACCATAGATCATGATAATAATCGAAAGTAAACAGTAAAGCATTATTTCTTAAGCTTTTAAGACAGTCATTAAAATTAACGTAAATATAAATATATTCAACAATCAAATTATGAAACGCAAATTATAATAGACTATGCATTTGTAATAAATTACTAATAAAAAAGTCATAAAATGATTAATATCTCATTTCTACAGTTTTATTCATATATATATTTCATAATTTTTAGGTCATTTTAATTCAAATGCAATTATTATTATACAGATTACCACATAAAACTTATTAATAAAGTGAAACTTTTAAGTTGCATTAAATAAATCATTATTTAAAACACGAAACTTGACGGATAAGCACATTTTTAAAAAATATAATGTAATTGACGATAACAAAGTACTTAATACGTTATATTTTAATTCTAGTTACAATATTTAATAGAAAACACAATTTTATATTTTAACGCATAAGTGTCCAGATTAGCAGTATTACTGATAAATATTTAATGACTAAACCTTTTTGTAGTTTCATTTTATACCAATTTTAGACGTAATCGCACTATTATTTTGTATTTGAGAAATAATAATAATTAGAGATGATATAATTAATTATTTTAATTTATAGTTATTATAATTATTTTAGTTAATGAAATTATAATAAAACAAAATTTTCGTTTATATTAAAAATTCTTATTTTTCTTTAAATGATTGAATATTTAGCTCAGTATAAAACACAAAAAAAGCCTAAGGACTTGATTCCGTCTGATTACAAGCTCACAAAAATATATTCATTATTTATTTATTTTAAAACCAAGATTTTTGAAGAGTAAACTAGATTTTGCTAATTATAAATGCTTAATGCAAATAAAAGAATGTGAGCTCTATATATGAATGTTCTTCTTGTTCTTAAATACTATTTCCATATTAATAGAATAAATAATGCAAAAAATTACTTTTCACTTAATGTTAATGTATATATAGATTTTCATTGTTCTAATGAGATTTATTACTTATTTTAGCGTATACGTTGCATGACTATTGATAATTTGTAAGAGAAAAAAGTGAAAGTCTAGATCCCTATGTAATCGCAACAATCGCTATTAATGATCAATAATGCATTTATGTTAGGTTTTCGTTTTTTACTCTTTCGAGATATATATTTACATCAATGCTGACAATTAAATACTAGACGGCAACGATTTTTTAAACATTACTGGAATAATAATCGAATGCAGTCTAAATACAGTGCATTAATAAGCGAATAGAATGCTAAACATTAGTTTAATTAAGGTTATTATTGAATTTGCATGAAATGAACATCTATTCGAGAGTATATTAGAAGTTTATAAGGTGTGCCTGCTTTTAACTATAAGTTAATGGTGTAAATGGAAAAAGAAAAAAAAACCAGTGCTGCTAATAGTTATGTTTGACTAGTTATAGTGGTTTTATTTTTCCGCTCTATTTTCGCGTGTGTAACGAATATTGATCGGGTATTTATGCGCGAGAGTTAAGTTACCATTTCTAGATATGAATAATTTTTTGAAAATTAATTCGAAATGCAAAATTGAAATCTATTCATATAACAATTTTTGTCAGCGAATGAAAAATTATTGAGCATAAAATTTTAATACTCTGTCACCGAATATAAAGAGTATTTCGAGGGAGAATTTATTCCAAGTATTTTGTCAAAAGAAATTTTTATTCCATACATACAAATACATTGGATATACATATAGTTGTCAAACAGTCAGGAAACTAAGTTAGCATTTAGGAAATTATTCACTTTTTCTTTTTTTATTCATTTTTTATTCGAATAAAAAATAAGTATTTTTAGAATATATGTGTACAGTATATGTATAGATATAAACCCATGCAAAAAAACCGCACCAAATAATACATAGTTAAAGCCTACAATTTAATGTTTGATGACAGTTACTTATAATGAGAAAAAGTCAATCTATTATTTTCACTTACAATAGGAAAAGAATACTGAATTTTAATAAAAAATTTGAATAACAAAATAAAAAAGGAGCACAAAATTCCAGAATGTTTCCAATATCGTGCGAATAAAAAACAACAAAGTTGTCGATTTAAACCCATTTGGGAGGAAATGGCATTTCGTAAACATGTTGATCGTGTCTGGAGTGTCGCAAACTGTTGAGCGATGATAAGTCAGACTCTGCACAACACATCGACTGTCT